>JAMKQA010014281.1:0-30542 GCA_024699735.1 Posidonia australis
ACTTAGTGAACTCACGTGTAAGGCTGTTTTTGCCATCACCAAGAAAATCCAAGTCAATTGGGCCCGAGTCATTGTTCATTGCATGACCCATGTCAAAATCAAGCTATTATTTGGCTCTCTACTTACCTATCTATTTGAATACTTTGATGTTCCTTTCGACAATGAATCTAGGATGGTTGTCAAGTCAAAACCCTTAGGTATGTCGGCCATAGAAAAAATGGAACAAGCTCTTGAAAGGTCGAAAATTTCAAAAAGCATTCCTCCATCCACCTCCTCTGCTCTGCACATCGAAAGAGATTCCGAAAGCTCTGATGAGGACAATGATGACTCCATCACCAAGAAGATTGACTTACTCCAACAACAAATTCATGATATCAAGCTTCGCCAATAGCAACAACATGAAGAAAACCAAGCAAAGATGGATCTCATTCTCACTCGCCTTGAGGAATCCATAAAAATCACTCACACCAAGTTAGAAGCCTACCAAGAGCAACTTGAGGAATATCATGCGGATATGCAAGAATTCTTTCAAAAAGATTCGCCTCCTGCGTCTTGATATTCTTTTTCAAAATCAAGCTTTAACTTGTGTTCTCTTTTTATCTCTTTTATTGTTTGTTATGGATCTTTTTGAGTATGACAAAAAAGGCAAGACCATATCATTGTGTGTGAATCTTTAAATCCCTAAAATTTATTTTTATTTCTCTTAAGATATTTGAATGCGTATCTGTTGAATTATATGATTGTTTTTCATATAGTTTTTAATGATAAACTTAAAAATTCATTTCTGAATTCATATACATCACTCAATCATAGATGCCTATTGGTAGGGGGAGCTCTTGTTTTGTCATCATCAAAAAGGGGGAGATTGTTGAAAAATCTTATATTTATTTTGATGATAACAATTTTAGTGTGATTAAACACAGGTGACTATATAAGGCCATATGAAGAATTCAAGTATTACATTGTAAAACATTCATATAAGTATGAGATGTAATGATCACACATTTGTATTCTTGAGATATAAAAAAGTATTGCTATGTAAAGGAAGAAAGGATTTGTAAGTCACATGTAAAACGGCATACCGAATATTTTCGGTATACCGAATCAGGAGAAAACGGCACATCAAACGACACACCGAAATTCAAAGAGGAAATGAAGCTGCAAGCAAAACGACATACCGAATATTTTCGGTATACCAAATCAGGAGAAAACGGCACATCAGGCGGTACACCGAAATTCAAGGACCAAGGAAATTGATAGCAATTTCGGCAGACCGAAATATTTCGGAATACCGAATTATCCCGACCGTTACATATTTCGGTCGACCGAATATTTTCGGCATACCGAATCTTTTGTCAGTAAACAAAAGATTTACTAGTCGTTAGTCACACTTAGATAAAAAACCTAACACTATAAATTAAGGTCCATATGCAGCTCACAAACCACTGAATTTTCATTGAGCTATCATACTCCTAGTGCTTCAAGTGAGTGAGTCAAAATTCCATCAATACTTCGCTTCAAGTACAAAGAGCTTCAACTTTCATTCAGACAAGCAAGAGTGAGTTCACAAGGTATTCAAAGGTCACTCTTGCCTTCAAGTGTTTTGAGTTATTCTCCGGGAAGGAGAAGGAAATTGTGATTCAAGGCTACAAGTAAGGTAAATTTGTAGCTTGTAAAATTCTAGTTATTGAATAAAAGGGTTAAGTCTCAAGTGTGGAACTTGAGGAGTGGACTAAGCGGGGGTTGGCTGAACCACTATAAATTCTCTGAGTATTTGTGCTTGAATGTGTATGTGATTAATTTTTATCTTCTTAAGTTTGCATATTAACATTAAAACTAGTCAAAAATCAGAGATTCTCTATTCACCCCCCCTCTAGAGAAGCCTTAGTATCCTACATGCTGCACAGGTAGAATATCTACTGGCCCTTGCCCAGAAGATCGAGGGCATGGCTTTTGCTATTTAGTCCACCATAAACCCTAATGTTCCTGAGGTTCCTCGGCAGCCTGCTCCGGTGTTCCAAGCATCGGCACCACCGCCTCAGCCCTCACCCCAGCTCCTCACTGCACCCACATTAGGTGTGACACAGCTGCCCCAGACACACTACCTCACTGCACCGCATTCTACTCCAGCATCTAGTGGCCAGCCCCTAGGGTTGGCTGGAGTACAACATCCACAGAGGCTACAGCTTGGCGTCGTACCACTGCAACAGCTGCTACTCTCACACTCAGCACCCACTGCCACACAGCTCTCCACTCATCCTCCTCTTACACACCTTCAGGTTTAGGCACCTTCATTTCCACAATCACACCCTACACTTTTGCACGGACATACTGGCCATCATGCCATGGCACTAGGTGGCATGATGGTGGACCTGGAGGAACACTTAGGTGCGACCCACACAGCATATACGGTTGTTCCCCCTACTACATCACCTTCATCAGCAACAACTCTAGATACGCTCCACGTTAGGGTGGGTGACCTGGAGAGAGCACTTGGCGGGGAGGCGACCGCTAATCCTACAGATTCCGGAACCTCTGTTAGTTCCCAGAGGCGACACTCCCCCTGCATTTTCAGATCTCGAACTTTGAAAAGTACAATGGTAAGGGTTGCCCCATTTCACATCTTAGGGCATATTGCGGAGATCTTGCTCAGCTCCAAGCTGACGAGAGGCTGTTGATTCGCCTCTTCCAGAAGAGTCTCACCGGTCCAACCCTCAAGTGGTTCACATCGCTTGACATGGGCTCAATCAAGACTTGGAACGACCTCTTGCAGGCGTTCATGGACTAATATGCCTTTAATCTCGACTTGGTCCCAAAGAGGGAGGACCTCGTCACCACAAGACAGAAACCCCATGAGTCGTTTGGGGTGTACGTCAGGCACTGGCGGGCCCTTGCATCGCAAGTGAGAGATAGACTCTTCGACGAGGAGTCCATCGAAATCATTATCCGAGGTGTGCAACCAAATGTTGGGGCTTTGTTGAGCATTCAACCTTTCACCACCTTCCCATCTTTGATTCGGGCAGGTGTACGTGTAGAGAGCTGCCTCTGCTGTGGCAGCTTTCCTGCACTTGCCACTTTTGCAAAACATGCCGCATCCCCGGATCACCATGCGAGCAGCAGCACTCGTAACGACACTGGCACCAGTTACCCTAAGAGGCGGGATCCTCCCAAGCCTACCGTCGCATACGTAGGGTCACCCGTCATGCCCGTCAATGTGGTGAACCAACCAGGCCCGAATCAGTTAGTCTATGCACCTACACCTAGGGCACCGCACACTCCACAGATCACCACCACCGTCCAGTCAGTGTAACCTGTGGCACCGATCCAGCAAGGACCCCACCTAGGGCAGAGAAGGCCTCAGCATGCTTCATGGTAGTACACCCAACTTGTTGAGCCACTAAGCGCCATCCTCCCTAAGGTGGTGACACTCCTGAAACTCCCAGAGGTCCGCCCCTCACCAAACCCTCTGCCTGGGTGGTACAACATGAGCTCCACTGCAATTTCCATCGCTGCGCAGGTCATTCGACGAACAATTGCGTGGCACTTCGGAGTACCATTCAGGATTTGATTGACCGTAAGGTCATCATCATCGACACCCAAGAGGCACACACTGCAATTGCACCACTGCCTCCACATGCATCAACACCACCAGTCTACCCCAATATTGTCAACCAGCCTATGCCTGCGCATAACAACTCAGCAGGCGTTGGGACTTCAGGAATCTATTTCCTTTCTGCTTCTAGGTCAACAACATCCGTAGTAGACCCATCTGATTTAATTCATATTGTTGATGAGCCTTTCTCCACTCATCTTTATCGTTTGAGTCATGCCGGTTCTGAGTCAGCCGTCCATATGATATGGTTGACCGCTAGGGCGGAGCGTACTGCTGCACCATCAACCGCGGACTCTGGGTCGCCCATTTGTCTATTAGCCCCACTCATGCCAACTTACCCTGTCCAATCTCCCGTCCAGCATCTTGTTCAGTATCCTGTCCAGCCTCCGATCCAGCGTCCTCTTGCACAACATCCTATCTAGCACCCTTTCCAGCCAAACCAACTTTCTATCAGTTCGTTGTCGGCACCGCTGGAGTTGGCGGCTCGTACCCCTCTTGTCGTTCACTTGACGAGGGACACTTACCGTGTACCCTATGATTGTGCTGCAAAAATGTGTGTAGAAGTCACCAGGTTAGGGAGGGTGTATATGCCACCAGCGCTAGCAGCCCAGCCTGCCCGTTCAGCGTCTTCCCTTCCTCAGCCTGCCACCCAACCTTCCAGGACGGTCACTGGTTCTGTCCCTACGTCATCGACCTTGTAGGAGCAGCCCTCTGCCGACATTACATCTCATCTGAAAAAGGTTAAGGCTGATATCTCCATTTAGGATCTCATCCATACTTTTGAGGAACATCGAGAGGCATTCCTTAGGGTCTTTCAGGCTACTCACGTCTCCCCCACCATAGAACCGTCCTCTCTTGAGAATATTGTGGGCATGATCGCAGAGACCCATGTGATTTTCTTTTCCAGCGAGGAATTGCCTCCAGCAGGAGTCAATCACAACCAACCCTTGTTCATTACAGCGCAATATCAAAGCTTCTGAATTCCCCTCACCTTGGTTGATAATGGCATGGGCCTTAATGTCTGTCCTTTGCACACAACAAAAAAAATCAGATTCAAAGCCAAGGATATCATACCAGCCACGAAGGGAATGACGGCCTTTGATAACACACATCACGACGTGCTAGGGATGCTGGTTATTCCTCTCACTATAGGGCCTGTAGTCTTCGATGTCGAATTCTATATTGAGGATCTGGAGCCCTCTTTTAATCTTCTGCTTGGGAGCCCTTGGCTGCACAAGCTTCAGGTGATCCCCTCGACCCTCCACAGTATGGTTAAGTTCTGCTAGGGCAACGATGTAGTTGTTGTCATGGCAGAAGATTTAGACAAGGAAAAGGTCGAGTCGGTCTTTGTTGTCTCCCTCCAGACCGTCCACTTCGATCATAAGCCGTCCAATGTCATGTTCTGGGTCAATCGCTTCGAGCCTGTCAATTACATTCCGGCTCTCGAGCATGTCAGTTACCTGACCGTTCATAGTAATCCCATTCGGATGATCGAAAATATATGTGGCAAATGGGGATACAAGAAGGGGACACCACTCAAGCGACATGGCCAAGGAATCTCCGAGCTCATCCAGGCGGAGGAGAGGCGAGAGTTCAAGGGTCTGGGATACGAGTGGAAGCCGCACAAAGACGGATATTCACCCACTAGGAGGTTCAAGAAGATTTCTATTCCATCGGACCTCACCAATTTTGTCAGTGCAGGGATACTCGATCCCAATCAGAGCCTAGTCATTGCAGAGAGGAGCCGACACCAGATGGTGTAGCCACAGTCTCAACTGTCGATAGGCACTTTGACGACATCAGCCACCGCCCCAACAGCGAGCACCACAACGATAGTCCTACAAGCAGTGGCATCAGTAGATCCGTTAGTGCAGTCGGTCAGTCTGGGGCATTGTTCATAGTGGTCTCAGATCCATTCATCAGAGGTCCACAGTTTAGATGAGGCAATGGCAGAACAGAGTGCCGTCCAATGTTCTGATTGCATCACGGCAGAGGATGAGACAGTTGGCAGGGTAGGTCAGGCGAGTGAGCAAGTCAGTGACCTAGAGCTTCTGTTCCAAGAGCAGTTGTCAGTGTTGGCTGAAGACACAGCAGAGCATCAAGGGTTGAGGAAAGGAAAGTCTAGGGCCTCAGAATTAGAGCCAACAACTCCTCACCAGCAACCAGACAACTCATCTATCAAGGTCTTGGCCGATTCACAACCAGAACCCACTAGACCATTAGAGTTAATCTCTTTGGAGCTAGGAGGCGGTTCTATACGGTATATGCAGATGAAGCCTCACCTTAAGCAAGGTGAGGGTCAAGAAAAAAAGGACCCTGAGTTAAGCTCAGGAGGGAAGCCAAGGGACATCCCTCCCATCAGTCAGTAGTAGGACAACCGTCAGTCAGTAGCACGACTTGTACATACTATAAAAAATACAAAAAAAATCAAAAAATCAGAAAATCTAAAAAATAAAAAAATAGTATCAGGAACCGAGGAAACAGAGCAACTTAGCCAATCAGCAGAGCCCGCTGTTAAAGAGCTAGAAGTCAAACAATGCAGATATAAGAACACCAAAGTCAGTGTGACCATCATGAAGAATCGTCAAGGGCAGAAATCAGAGCACATCCTCTCCTTCGATGTCATCGACCCATCCTTTAAAAAGGAAATCATATCAAAGCTCATCGCTTATGGGGAGGAGGATGATGACATGGATGGACACAGTGAGACACCCGTATTCCAGCCCTATGACAATGATCTAGAGGGCCCAAATATGCATGTCAAGGAAGAAACTGAACGGGTGAACATCGACACAACAGATGTGTGACATCTGGGCCTGATTATCCATTTTTATTTGTAAACCATGTAATTAATTGTAATATTTCTCAAATGGTTTATTAATGGATAATCTGTTGTTTCTTGTTTGTGTGAGCTTGTGGTTGGTTGTCTGTGCGCCTGTTTGTGATCTGGGACCAATGTGGAGTCCGATTTGAGGATGCACAGTTGTCTTGGTTGGTGTGCCTGTCTTTTCTTCATTTTTCTCTCCTTCTTTTTCTCCTTTCCCCTTTTTTCTCTCTCTCACGAGCCATGCCCTTCCACCTCTTTCCCCATATTCTTGTTCCTCTTCTTCCACTCGTGCCACCAATGACGGAGGCCCGTGCCTCCTCGTCCCTTCCGACGGGATGGATGACCGGCGCCAAGCGGGTGGTGGCGGAGATAGAGAGAGGGAGGTAGGAGTGGGTAGAGGGGGAGCGTGGAGAGAAAGGAAAGGAAGAGAAGAGAGGAAGCTGAGGCACGAGCTGGTAGGAGGTGGTGAACCGCTCATGGGTTCCGTCGGCCGAGGAGGTTCGCCAAAGTGCAAGAAGATTCACCAGGCGGCTGAGCCAGGTACGCGACTCCTTTCCCTTCCTCTGTTTAGTTTTATTAAGGATGGGTTAATTGCATGAAAAATCAAGAGAAATGCATATTAAATTGTAGAAAAATCATGAAATGAATGGGAATGTGATGTATGGCATGAGAATGTAGAGATCATGCAGTTAGGATTGATGTTTGTAGGGAAAATGTGATTTTGGGGTTGAAGGCTATAGTAGTCATTCTTGAGCCTCTTCTCCTTGTGATTTTCGTTTGAAATGTGTGGTTGATGGAATCATGAATGGTTTGAGGGGTTTTGAAGTAGACTTAAGCATCTATACCCCATGATTTTATTGAAAATTTTGATGCATGTTTGGGGGTTCCGATCGAGACTCCCACTTGGGGCGATTTTTCACTGCCCGGTAAGGGGTGTGCCCTGTCTGCGAAGAATTCGGTATGCCAAAATCCTAGCAGATTAAGCCAGAAGCCAGGGTTCAGCAGACTGAAATTTCACGGTTGACCGAAACAGGGTGTTTCGGCATATCGAAAATATTCAGTATACCGAAATAGGGAATTTCAGAATACTGAATTGAAACTTCGGTATGCCATTTTTGCCCTGAACTTGGGATGTAAAAATGTGAATTTTAATGAATGTTAAATGATTTTAATGGTATGGTGGGTTTATATGAATGATGTTTTCCCCATGTAATGACATGGAGGCATGTGGAACCCCAATGAAATGGATTTGGGTGTGGTTTTGGGTTTTAGACCCTATTAATGAATGGAAAAGATGGTTTTATGTGGTTTTGGGCATGAGACCCAATTTATGACTTTAAGCATGGTTTTCATGGCTTGAGTTGGGACCCCAATGGAGGATCAAGTGTTACAAGGAAATAGAGTCCTACAATGAGAACAATGGAATGAAATGGAAAATGGTTTTGAAATGGAACACTGATACTGTGGTTGCCGAACTCATAGCGGTGTAGGCTAAGCCAGGGTTTTCATACCTAGTTGTTCGGGTCACCGACGGTGTAGGCTGAGCCTGGGTCGTTGTACCTAGTTGTTCGGGTCACCGAGCTCGTAGCGGTGTAAGCTAAGCCTAGGCTTTTGAGCCTAGTTGTTTGGGTCACCGATGGTGTAGGCTGAGCTTGGGTTATTGGATCTAGTTGTTCGGGTCACCGACTGGGGCGTCATATAGAGACGTATCCCTGTGTACTTATGAAAATGAAATTGAGGCCGGTTGGCTGGGGCGGTGACATCCCGCACGGGGAATATCATCGCGGCAGTGCAGGAAGGTAGGGGAAAGATGTCCTCGCCTACTTCTTGTGTGCCTGATTACCCCTGATTAAGGTAACAACAGTAAAGAAAAGTGGAAATGAATAAAGAAAGAGAAATGTGATTTGGCCAGGATTGAACTGATGAAATGGTCCTAAAATCCTAAAAAGAATTGATGATGTTTTAACCAGTTGCCAACCAATGTTTATGATTTGGTTTTGAGCCCAATGAGGCATTGTGTTTTAGGCTTGATCTGGTCAGAAATGTGAATTTAAAAGTGTGTTTTGGGAACAAATCCCAAATATTGAAAAGAGAAATGTTTTGGAAAATGAATTCCAAAGGTTTTTGAAAGAAATGTAAAGGAATGTTTTGAAAGAAAAAGTGTTTTTGGAATGAATTTCCAAATGTTTTGAGAAAAGAAAAGGAAACATGGCTTTTGAAAAAGCATGGATTGGATTGAATTCCCAAGTGATTGTTTAATAAAAGAAATGATGATTTTCAAAAAGAGAAAACAAAGTTTTGAAAAAAAAATGATAAGAATGAGATTTTATGGTTTTGCCGAGGTTTTGTAGTTTGTATGTTTTAGGGTGCGTACTGGGTGACTTAGATGTCACTCACGCGTGCAATTTGGTTTTCAGGTGCAGCCGAGTTCCGGTGCAGGAGTTGGAGCTTCTAGCCCACATTGTGATCCTGAAGGTGAGCCTTAATTACAGTTATTTGTTGTTTCTATAATTAGTGTAATTATGCTAGATACTGTGTTTTGGTAGCGTGCCCGGGATCGGGGCGTTACAAGATGATGTCCAAGAGGTACTCATCAGTGCTAAGCTATCACCACAGGCCAGGGCAGATTTCATAGCATTTCTGAAGCAATATACAGATGTCTTTGCCTAGAGTTATGACGACATGGTCGGCTTCAATGTCAAAGTGGTGGTACACAAGTTACCCATAAAGCCCAACGAGAGGCCCGTCAAGCAAAAACTCAGGAGATGGCGACCGCAATGGATCTTGAAACTCAAGGAGGAAATTTTGAAGCAGCACAAGGTGAACTTCCTCAAAGTAGTGTTGTACCTAGAATGGCTGGCCAATGTGGTCCCAGTGCCAAAGAAAGACGGGAAGGTCCGTATGTGCATCGACTATAGATACCTCAACAAGGCGAGCCCCAAAGACGACTTCCACTTCCCCACATAGATGTCTTGGTGGACAACACTGTCGGGCACAAAATGATATCATTCATGGATGGTTTCTCGGGGTACAACCAGATCAAAATGGCCAAGGAGGATATGAAGAAGACATCCATCATCACCCCCTAGGGAGTTTTCTGTTACCGTGTAATGCCATTTGGGCTCAAGAATGTCGGTGCAACTTATCAAAGGGCAATGACTGCACTTTTCCATGACGTCATGCATCAGGAAATAGAGGTCTATGTAGATGATATGATTGCCAAGTCCAAAGAGCCTAAGGAGCACCTAGTCTATTTGAGAAAGCTGTTCGATTGCCTCAGAAAGTACAAGCTCTGTCTAAACCCCAACAAATGCATATTCGAGGTGTCTTCTGGCAAGCTTCTGGGATACAACATCAGTCAAAGGGGAATCAAGGTCGACCTTAGCAAAGCAAGAGCCATCATTGATATGCCTCCCCCTACATCTGAGAAGGAAGTTCGGAACTTATTGGGCTGATTACAGTATATGAGTCGGTTCATCGCACAGCTTACTCCCATCTGTGAGCCTATCTTCAAGATGTTAAGGAAGAATGCACAGATCAACTGGAATGAGGAATGTCAAGCTACATTTAACAAAATCAAGCAACTCCTTACAAAATCTCCTGTCCTGGTTCCACCCACACCAGGACGACCTTTGTTGCTATATCTCACCACCACCCAGCACTCCATGGGTGCAGTCCTTGGGCAACACGATAAGACAGGACATAGGGAGAGAGCCATCCACTACTCGAGCAAGAAGTTCAACGATTGTGAAGCCAGGTACAGTCCCATCGAGAAGACTTGTCTATCCCTTGTCTGGGCCACCCAACGTCTCAGACACTATATAATAGTGTAACTAGTTCTTCTCCTATGCCGGCATGACCCCATGAAGTACTTATTCCAAAAGCCAGCAGTAGTGGGACGATGCGTAAAATGGCAGGTGATGCTGTCCCAGTACGATATTACATTTGTCATGTAGAAATCAATGAAGGGTCAGGCAGTAGCAGACCACCTAGCTGACCTACCACTGCCAGAATACGAGCCTTTACAGACACAGTTCCCATATGAAGAGATCCTATTCACCATGGGAGATACAGATGCTGAGGAGCCATAAGACAAGTCCTAGTGGCACTTGTACTTTGATGGAGCAATCAACAAGAGGGGTAGAGGAATCGGCACAGTATTATCGACACCACGGGGACAGATGACCCCCTTCTCTAGAAAGCTCACCATTGAGTGCACCAACAACGAAGTCGAGTACGAGGCATGCATCATGGGACTGCAAATCGCATTGGAACTTGGCACATGAAAGCTACAGGTGCATGGGGATGCCATGTTAGTCATATCCCAAATCAACGGCAAATAGAAAACCAAGGACCCGAAGCTGGTGCCATATCACGAGTATCTCTTACAGCTTGTCAAGGAGTTTGAAGAAGTGAGCTTCTCCTTCATGGGTAGGGCCAAAAACTCCTATGTAGATGCATTAGCAACCCTTGCTTCCTGGCTCTTAATACCTGAAGAGTGCATAGTGGACATATCAGTCACTCGAGCGGAGTAGTCCATCCATTGCAGTAGCATAGAGGAAGCAGACCCGTCAGCAGAGCTTCCCTGGTATCATGACATCAAGACCATCTTGGAATCGGGTGATCTCCCAATCGGCACATCAACAGCGGATAAAAAGACCATGGTGCGCTTGGCGTCAAAATATGTACTGGGTGAAGAGCATTTGTACAGAAAATCGTATAACCAGATGCTCTTGCGGTGCATCGACAAGAAGGAGGCTGACACCTTGATGCTTCAAATCCATGCCGGGACATGTGGCCCCCACATGAATGGAATACTATTAGCCAAGAAGATCATGCTACAATGCTACTTTTGGTCAACTATGGAGGCAGATTACTGTCATTTCATGCGTAAATGCTACAATTATCAGATTCACAGGAATTTCATACATGCTCCTCCTCAACAGCTGCACAGCATGTCTTCACTATGGCCTTTCGCTACTTGGGGAATAGACGTTAACGGAGCCATCCATCCGGCCTCATCCAATGGCCACATCTACATCCTGGTGGCCATAGATTATTTTACCAAATGGGTAGAAGCGGCCTCTTACAAAACCGTCACGGCTGTAACCACGGAAAAGTTCACCAAGAACAACATCATAGCCCGGTACGGGATTCCACACTCCATTATCTCAGACAATGGCAAGAATTTCATAGCTCAGAGTTTGGAGGATTATTTACAAAGCCTCAAGATCAAACATCATAGATCTTCCCCGTACCGCCCACAGATGAACGATGCCGTGGAGTCAGCAAATAAGAACTTAATCAAGATCCTGAAGAAAAGCGCTAAGACACATAAGGATTGGCACGAAAAGCTTCCCTATGCCCTATGGGACTACAAAACTTCGGTCCGAACATCAACAGGAGCGACACCTTACTCATTGGTATATGGCATGGAAGCGGTCCTACCAGTCGAAGTAGAGATCGCATCACTTAGAATCTTGAGGGAGGCTAAGCTAGAAGAAGCCGAATGGGTCGAGGACAGATACATCCAGCTAAATTTGATCGACGAGCGTAGACTACAAGCCATGTACAATGCCCGCTGCTACCAAGCAAGAATGGCAAGGTCATATCAGAAAAGAGTCCGACCTAGGAGCTTCGTGCCTAGTGATCTGGTTCTACGGGCCATACATCTTCCAAATGGTCGAGGCAAATTCTGACCTAATTGGCATGGTCCCTACATCATCAAGCATGTCTATTCGAGAGGTGCAACAATCCTTGAAGATATGGATAGCGTCGAGCTACCGGAGCCATTCAATACATTTTATCTGAAGAAGTACTACCAATGAGCAGAAGGTGTGTATCCTAGTGCTTATACAAGTGTTCAGTTGCTTGAGTTCATTCGTTCACGGGGTCTGACACCACTTGAAGTTGGATGGACACCTTCGACCACTTTGGTTGAGGCTCCCACCCCTCCTCTTATGTTTAGGCATAGTATTACTTCACAGAGTACTGTTGCCTGCCATGTCCAGCTTGAGTTGTCTCCCCGTTCAACTGCACTAGGTAAATATTATAATGAAATTATATTTTTTAAGTCTTTAAATTAAATATAATTATTGACAAATATTTAATTTGATTGATAAATAACAAGAACAACAACGACAAGGAGGATATGCTCAAGTTTCTTCGGGACCACGACCTCTTCTAGAGCTTGATTCAGACGGGTAACTTTTATTTTAATTTAGTGTTAGTCAACATGTACTACTTTTTTCCTGTACCTAACTTGATTTATTTGCAGTAACTTCAAGAGGAGTCATAGGATCTCATTAGAAATTATAAAATTTTTTAGATCTTATGCATCGACCATTGAGTACCGATGGTCACATTTGCATCCAGATGAGAAGGAAAGAATGTTTGATGTACTATTGGTAATTATTTTTTTTATTCTATCTATAAGTTAAACAATTAGTATATTAAACTGACAATGATGTTGGATTTATACAGAACAAGTTTACACTTTCACCTGGATATACCAAGGAGGATTATCGAGTGCCTTTTACAAAATTAATTAAGAAAAGAATGAATGATATCTATTATATGGCACGAATAGATGTCTTGGCAAAATGTCTTGAGCCTCACGATAATTATCAGGTAGCCAAGGCATTTCCTCCGTATTGGTGTACACCAGAGAGGTAATTATTATTTATATTAAATTTCAAATGTTTTTATTATTGTACATGTGAGGATTAACATATATATTATTGATTAATGTTAAATCTTGGTGGAATGGGCTTAGTGATCTTTTTTCCACAGACGTAGAGTTCCAAAAAAGATCAACGGTTGGAAATTCAAACCGTGGAAAGCAAGAAATTCATTCTACGAGCGGATCAAGAAGCCATAACGATCTTCGAGCTGAGTTTGTAAGGATATTTTTATATTAATTTACTTATTTATAGCGACAACATCAAATGATGATTCCATAACCATTAAATGCTTGAGTTTGAGACTATGTATGTCTCTACATGTTCATGACTACAGATCTCTAAGAAGTAGGAACATTCACAGTACCTTCTTCAGATATTTCAGAATATTATTACAAAACTCATTTGATATATTTTGCCAGGAGACACCTGATAAATTCAGAATGTCAACAATATAATGCTTGTCACATAATGCATGAAGCTTTGCTCATGCTAGTAGCTTCCCTTAACTAATTGGCTACCCTCCCTAATTACTAATTGTTCTGCATATCATCCAAATTAATTGGTTTTTGACATTTATTATTTCTTAAGATATTTGCTCAATCCACCTGAAATACATAAGAAATCAAGACTTTGCTTAAGATTAAAACTTGCATAGAGATGTATTTAATAGTTCCCCCGCACATTTCCTTGCTTGACATTCCTGCTTTTGGCAAACGCTGATTTGTTGAAAGCTTAATAGTCCCCCATGTGAAAACTACCGTCTTCGCTTCATCAGTAGGAATACAGTTGCAATTGTGATTCTTCAGATAAACATGTGGTTGATTTTCTTCCTTGAAGAAGATTTTGGAAAATTGACAAATGCCATTTGAACTACTAGTGCATTCTCATATTTACCTGATCTGTTGCTTGTAGTTCATTTTTTCAAAGCCAGAACTAGAAAGCCCTTATGCAATTTAAAAATATATGATTACACAAAAATTAGAATACCCGAAACAATTCAGATTTCATCATGTTGGCCGGAAAAGCTGGGTCATGTTTGGTATTAATTCTCATCATTTATTCGAGTGAAGGCATCTTATCCCAGTTTTTTAAAGTACGATATTCTTGAGAAAATAGTGGTTGCTGCTTGAATATTTAAGACAATAGTCCAGTGGTCCAAGAAAACTTTTACCGTGCATTAAGTATTTGAGTAGCAGGGATCTTAGTTTATTTTATCCTGGAGGACATGTTAGCAACAAATTATCATCTACTAAAAACCTGTTCAGAGTTTGCTACAACTAATCCACATTAATAATATGCAATAATGTGGCATTTGCCAGAACAAGAAACTGATAAATAATATGTCAGCAATAGCTGCAAATATGGAAACTCATCTTGTAGTTGGGACCATTTCACTGCAACTAATTCCACGGGTTTCATCTTGTAGGCTATCATGTGATTTTCATCAATGCATCACGATTTCTATTCCCCTGGACGTCCTCTTGTCATGAGATTCATTTTCACTATTTGAAGCCCAAAATACCTGCCAATTATGTGATTTACAATATTCAGAATGGCACTGGAGAAATATTATGCGAATTCAAACTTTAGAAGGCAAAGTGCTTTGGGCCTTTGAACACTAACATGGATTTGGAAGACGTGCATTATATGTCCTCTAGATCTCTTGAACAATATCTGCACGAATATAACAATCATCATCCAATAGCATAAAGACTAAAATTAAGTTTGAATGTTATTATAGTTCAAACACGCAGCTTACATTCTGAATCTGTTTTAACCCATTTACTGCCATTGTTTGCCTTCGCCCGTGTCTTATCTTCGGTGCCTTTTTCACCCACTGGTTTCTTCTCCAAGTACTTCTTTGTTGATATTGGAGTAGAATTTTGAGGGTATATTTTCTTGTGAACTATTGCTTTTAAAAGATGTGGATAAAATTCCATGAGAGAGCTATAAAGGATTAGCTGTCCACTAAAGACAAATCACATGAACATGAAAACGGTAGTAGACATGGAAGGGAACAAAATAATGTACTGAAAAAGCATTTACCTTTTCCATGATGGATGCTTGAAGTCGGTCTCTTAAGCTAGGAGCTGGAGCAAAACCACTTCTACATGCAAGCATCTTTTTAAAAAGAAAAGAGAAAGATCTCTGGTTTAGTGCACTGCGATTCTCTGCCACTCATTTACTCATTTTAAAGCTTGTTCAAATTCTTTAAAGCTTCTCGAAGTAAGATAGTGTTGTAAATTCTTTCAATCTGTGAATTGCCTTAGTATTTTGATATAATGTTAAGATTACCTAAGGCACTTTTATTTATTGACATCATAGATATCGATTGAGGGTCAAAGTTGAAATAGAGAATGTGACCGTGTTTTGTTATCCTTTGCCAAATGAGGCTCATTAAACAGATATCCTCAAAGAGAACTTTATAAGAAGTGTAATAGTGTCCATGTATTGTAAAGTGTCTCTATAGTAATACTGACAAATGCAATATTTTTCATTGTCCTGGCAGATGGTTCTATTAACTAGGTTACTTTTCCATGGAATGATGTGAGCAAGTTGCAATATCATTACATAAACTAAAAACTGAAACTTTTTTTTTTGTAATAGCTTGAATTGCTATTCTCATTGGAATTGGATTTTTTTTTGTCTAAACACTAATTCATATCTTGCTTTCCAAGGGGTTGGTTTCTTCTTTCAGAAATGTTGGCTTCTGTAGTTTGGTTACAAATGAGATACCATGTTTTCATTTGGATGTCAACAAATGTTAGTATTGGAATGTCTTGTATAAGTTCTCTTTTTACTTGTGTTGTAGGCCACTAAACTATGTAGGGAACCTACAGTGGCAGAGTAGTGGACTGCATCCCACATTAGTGGGTCAGAGCATGTTTGGTCAACCCAGAGTGTCAAGGATGTACTTGTAAGTAATAATGATTATAGGTAAAGTTATTTTAATAATATGCACTTATATTTTATATTATCTTTAACTAACTTTTTATGTTTATTAATACAGGACAGGTACACCTTCTTATATTAAAAAAAATATGGAGACGATAATGTTGATAAACACCCAACCTTTGACAAAAAACTTTAGAAGCAAGTTTCAATGGAAAGGAACGTGGGTAGTTTATCAAGAAAGCAAGGTTTGGTTGGTTTGAATCCATACTACTCAAAAGATACAACTATTGGTTCTTCTGTGGCTTCTACTAGGCAGTATCATCCTACGCCTTAAGCTTCTACTTCATTTGATTCGGAATACTTCAGTTCTCAGTTGTCACAGATGACAAGTACATTAGAGAGTTTCAGAGCCGACATACACTCAGAAATAAGGAATGAAATAAAGACTGAAGTAAGGAATGAAATAAGAGAAGAAATACATGCTTTGGAGGATCGACTTGTAAGGTAAAATTTGATTTACTTATAAAATTTTTGATATATATAAATTATCATGCTGAATTCAATATTACAATTTAATCATTGTTCATTACAATATATATTAAGTTTGTTTTTTATAATCAGAAGATATACGGACGAGCAAGAAGTTGATTTGGAAAGTGATGATGAGGAGGATTTCGAGGAGTATAGATGTCGTCGTCGCTCCATCCATGCATCATCCTCAAAAGGTAAAGGAAAGCAAGTTGGTTCCCGAAGAAAGTGATATGTAATATATCGTTTTGCCTTGTATTATATTTATTGACTAGTATTAAAATATTTCAGTGTTGTATTAGCTACTTTTTTGTAAAAAATTTGGATGTGTAAAATCTTATGTTATATGATCAATTGAAATTTTGTTTTTATAAAATCTATATATGTGTATTTTAATGTACTTGTGAATGTATTTGAATGTCATTTTACCAAGCATATGAATCTAAATTTTAGTAGGTTCAATTTTGTAATGTATTGTTTTATTTTTTTTTCAACTGCCCAGTATTAGTGAGGACATAATGAGAACATTTCCTCGCTATATCCTCGCAAAAATAATGACTTTCGTTTTATTTATCGAGCACTTAGCGAGCTAATTGTGAGGACATTGTGACCACGTCCTCGCTATATCCTAGCAATTTCGTCGCTAAAAGTAGCACGACGACACAATCTCATGATATTTAGCGAGCATTTCCTGAGGATACTACGAGGATATAGCGAGGACATTACGAGGAAATATTTCCTCGTAATATCCTCGCTAATATTAGACGAGCACATTGCGAGGATATATTCTCGCAACATTGATTTAACAAGTTATTTAGCTCTAAAGATAATTATTCCTCGCTAAGTCCTTGTTAAACTTTGCAACGAGGACTTAGCAAAGAATCAGCGAGGACTTAGCTAGAAACATTGTCCTCGCAAAATCCTGTTTCTCTTGTAGTGATCCAAAAATCCAAGTGACCAAAGGGACTAGCCACCCCATGCATACAATTCCAATAGCCCCCTCCAAATCTGGATGCCTATAACCCCAAGCAAGGTTTAGAGCAGGCCTACAAGCCTAAGAGAGAGAAAAGAAATAAGACAAAGTCAAAAAAGTAGGTCTAAGTCCCTAAGAGTTTGGCATAGAGCCTAAGCTACTAAATCATCCATCCCAGAGAGCCACCAACAGCCTAGAAATCCGGGTAGTGATTTGTGAATCGAGGTCTTCTCCTATTCTCATAGTAGGCATCATTAGCATTCCAAATCTTGAGGGATGATGCAACAAAACACTATCATTCCTGCATACATTATCTTTTGTCCACTTTGCAAGGTCTCATTGAGTCCTAAACCAAGGGCATGTCAGCTACTCCTTGGCCAAAGACCTAGCTAAGGATACCGTACACTAAGGGCATGTCAGCTGCCTTTGTGGTGATAACCTTCCCCATCAACCAGGGGCATGTCAGCTGTCCTGTTCGTTGACCCTTCTTGGGACAGTCTCTTCTTCCAGAACTTGTTATCTGCTCCACAACTCGAGCACAAAAAAGACGAAGGCAATGACAGCCATAAGCCTCTAAGATCAGAGCAAAGTCAGAATATCAGTACTCCCCTAATCAGCGGGCGAGAACACAATCGGCAGTCCAGTGCCAAAGACGAACTGCCTAGAAATCAGTCAGTTACACGACAGCAAGCCTAGAGTGGTTAGCAACCATCTAGCAAGTCCGTCTATTCGAGGAGGAAACAATGCCCTTGTGAAACCCTTATCTAGCCAAGTCCCTTGCATTAGTTCAAAATCTAAGCAATGATTTATCCAGATCAACCATCATTGTCCTACAGTACCAATAGCATCAAGTGAACAAACAGAGTAGTCACATAGTGAAGCAGGCGAGCTACAGATAAGAACAAACCTCCTGGCTAGCAATTGCACATAACCTTCATCCCTTTTCTCGTGACTCCTCTAAGTCTGGAGGAGACCCGAGTTGTTGGTTCCTTGTGTCCTAGGGCCAGCATTTATCCTTTCCTCGAGACTCCTCTAAGTCCAGAGGAGATCCGAGTCTCTGGTTCCTTGTATCCTAAGACCAGCATTTATCCTTTCCTCGAGACTCCTCTAAGTCCAAAGGAGATTCGAGTCACTGGCTCATTGTATCCTAGGACCAGCATTTATCCTTTCCTCGAGACTCCTCTTAGTCTAGAGGAGATCCGAGTCGCTGGTTCCTTGTATCCTAGGACCAGCATTTATCCTATCCTTGAGACTCCTCTAAGCTCGGAGGAGATCCGAGTCACTGTTTCCTTGTATCCTAAGACCAACACTTATCCTTTTCTCGAGACTCCTATGATCCTAGTGGAGATCTGAGTCGCTATTTCCTTGTATCTTAAGAACAAACTTTATCCCTTTCCTCGAGACTCCTCTAAGTCCGGAGGAGATCCGAGTCACTAATTCCTTGTATCCTAGGATTAGCCTTTATCCCTTTTCTCGAGACTCCTCCGACTCCTAGTGGAGATCCGAGTCACTATTTCCTTGTATCCTAGGAACAACCTTTATCCCTCTCCTCGAGACTCCTTTAAGTCCGGAGGAGATCCGAGTTGTTGGTTCCTTGTATCCTAGGACCAGCCTTTATCCCTTTCCTCAAGACTCCTCTAAGTCTGAATGATCCGAGTCGCTGGCTCCTTGTATCCTAGGACCAGCATTCATCCTTTTTTCGAGACTCCTTTAAGTCAGGAGGAGATCCGAGTCGTTGTTTCCTTGTATCCTAGGAACAACATTTATCCCCTTCCTCGAGACTCCTCTAAGTCCAAAGGAGATCCGAGTCGCTGGCTCCTTGTAGCCAAGGATCAGCATTTATCCTTTTCTTGAGACTCCTCTATGTCAGGAGGAGATTCGAGTCACTGGTTCCTTGTGTCCTAGGACCAGCATTTGTCCTTTCCTCTCGTGACTCTTCTAAGTCCAAAGGAAGTCCGAGTCGCTGGTTCCTTGAGTCCTAGAGCCAGCATTTTATCCTTTCTCTCGTGGCTCCTCTAAGACTGGAGGAAGTTTAGCTGTTGGTTTCTTGTATCCGAGGACCGACTCCTTTTCCCTTGGCTGATAGCCCTAACTATCCAGCGATGACTCTGTCAACTCATCACAAGGTTGATAATCCTAACTTTCCGGCGACGAGTCCGTCAACTCGCCAGTAGGCAGGTAACCTTGTGCACTCAGGCAGTTAGCATATTAGCTTTATCTAGCAGTCTCCTATGCACAGTTTCAGAGTGGCTACTGGCATATGACTTAGCATTTGATAGCAATTTATGACTTTTCTATCTGCATTGGACTGTATGAAATATTGTGTGCATGGACCAAAGTGATTTGTCATTCTGAATACTCTTTTAATAATGTTTTGCAGACTTGAATCAAGAAAGGCCACAGCTCCCCTATTAGTCATGGGCTTCCCTACGATGGTCGTACTGGTGAGTTGCTCAGAGGTCCTCCGGGCATGGATCAGAAAGTTAACAAATGATGATCGTGACAAGCTACGGACATGGGGAATCTCCCTGAAATTCTTAGACATGGCAAATGTGGAGGTCTCCCGTTACTTCTTGTGTGCAGCCGCTCAGTTCTGGAAGCCTGCAAACCACACATTCCACTTCGGAAGAATTGAGTTGACCCCTACTTTGGAGGAAGTTCGTCAGGTGTGCTATCTGCCAAAGTTCCTTGGGCCTGTTATATTTATGTGGCGAGATTGATACTTTTCGGTGCTGAATGAACTGACTGGTCTGTCGATCGGCGACTATGGTTGTCAGCTGATTTGTACTGATGGGCAATCTCCTATGCTACAACTGACTTACTTTGACAAAATAGCCGAGATGCACACCTCCGTGGGCGATGAGCTGTGGTTGAGAGGTTTCGTCGTTCGCTTCGTGGACGAGCTGGTATTTAGTCATGGCCGGATGGTCGTGAACATTGAGGTTACAGAAATTGCTTTGGCAGTGATAACTCGTTAGATAGACCTGGCCTTTATTATCCTAGTCGAGACTTATCGAGCGCTCGACCGATCACTGCAATGGTGTCGACATTTTTATGGTTGTGGAGCCTTTGTACAGGTATGGTTGGCCACTCATCTGGGTGTAGAGGTCTTACGCCCTCAATGGTCAGCCTTCGAGTCTTATTGCCAAAGTGGTCACGCTCGCACACTCACATCAGTTCGCAAGGAGTATGAGCGACTGGAGAGGTTGACAGAAGACAAGGTGACCTAGTGCATCGTTCCGTCAGCAACCCACGACTTTGAAGCCTTCTTCAATGATACCAACATGAAGCTTATCATCCTCTTGGGACTGACTAGTGGCGTCGAATATCATCCAATCCGTGTGATGTGGTAGTTCGGTTATCGACAAGACTCCTTTGCTCAAGGACCGATGCCAGCTCGATTCCAGGAGTATCCCCTGAGCTTTTACGTAGCGACAAAGGAACTATCACACCTACTTACTAGCTCCATCCGATCTAGCGACCTTGCAGTCATAAAAGGGAAGGGTTGTTCAGCTAACTACGAAGCCGAGGTGGAAGTAACCTAGCCAATCTGCAGGGCAGTTCTAAGTCCTAGACTATTTTCAAAAGCAAGAGGCTCTAAGAGGTCCAGGGATGATGCGAACTTTTGACATTTGTTTTATGCTACTTGTTCACTATAAGCTGAAAATAAGTGTAATCACACCATTATATTTGACTGCTATAATAAATTCCTTGTGACACATTTGCCAGCTTATTTGGATGATTGTGATTGATAGGGAATTGCCATTGCAGTAACGTGTGCTCAACTGCTTCAAACTGCTGCCCCTTTTCTACCTGTCGACTTGGCACTGGGGTCTACCCAGTTAACAGTCAGGAATATCGTTTTGTTGTCCTGACCTGGACAAACGAAGCCATCCTAGGTTTCTGTACCTGTTGGGGCGAAACTCAATTTGTCCTGTTGGGACTCATTCAAGGCGAACAAGTGCCCTTTCTATCCTTTCCTAGACCAAGCGAGGTCTAGATGATCCCATCCTAGGTTCGCTCCAGATGGGGCGAATCTTGGTGCCACTTACTTTATCTTCCATCGGGCTGATAGCCCTAACTATCTAGTGACGAGTCCGTCAACTCACTATCGGGCTGATAGCCCTAACTATCCAGCAATGAGTCCGTCAACTTATCATCGGGCAGATAACCCTAATTATCTAGCAATGAGTCCGTTAACTCACCATCGGGCTGATAGCCCTAACTATCCGGTAATGAGTCTGTCAACTCACCTTAGGGCTAATAACACAAACTATCCAGTCGGTATGTCCGTCAACTTATCATACTTTGACCCTTAGTTTGCAAGTTTGGCGGTCCTATCTAATACCCCTTTCATCGGGTTGATACCCCCAGACTATCTGGTTGACATCCGTCATCAGTCTATCCCTCAGTCGGCAAGTACGACATCTTGCCATGCATCCTCCTAAGCCGAAAGGTCCGTCATTTGCCAAGTTTCCCCCTGTCATGCGATGAGCTCGACAGCCTTGTCCTTGCATCCCTCAGCAAGTCAAGAAGTCACTCACGCTCCCCTCCGAGAGCTGAGCTACCCACATATCATCAACATCGCCCTCATGCATCACCTAGTGTCAGGGTCATCCTTTGCATCAGCATCATGCATAGGCCATGAGTCATGACTTTCAGTGCATCCACCGAATAAGTAGCTCACAGCCCCATAGTAAATACCACTCTCCCGCAGACTCAGGTGGGGTGTCTTGTTAACCCTGAGCATCGGTCTTGATTCCCTTGACCTCGCTCAAGGAGGGTCATCAGTAGACACCCTGATTTTGAAGTCACTTGGCAGTGAGCACCTTTGGAAAATGCTCTGGTTGCGATCACCAAAACCCCTAAATTTCAAACCTAAAACCAAAACCCTAGCCCACACAAGCCCATGTAGGCCCACAATAGTCCACTTAAACCTAATCAAAGCAAGAAACAATAATTAAAAATCAAAACCAAACAAAAGTCATTTAAAACACTTAAAATCCAAATTAACCAAATAAAAAACCTAATTAAAGACCAAATCAAATAAAATCCATTTCAACCATTTAAAATCCAATTAATCAAGTGGAAACCCTAAATAAAGTCAAAATTAAATAAAATCCACTTAAATCCACTTAAAATCCAAGTAATAAAGTGAAAACCCTAATTAATCAAATAAAAATCCTAACTAAAACACAAAAACCCTAATTAAGACACCAAAAACCCTAATTAAGCAAATAAAAACCCTAACTGAAACACAAAAACCCTAATAAAAAGTCAAAATTAATTAAAATCCACTTAATCAAGTGAAAGCCCAAATTAAAACACAAAAACCCTAAATTAAAATCCAAAAACCTAATTAAACTCAAAACCCTAATTAAAACACAAAAGAAACTAATTAAGCTAAAAACCTAATTAAAATACAAAAGAAACCTAATTAAACTAAAAACCCAAATTAAAACAAAAAAAACCAAATCAAATTTAAAATCTTAATTAAAATCCAAAACCTTAAGATTAAAATAGTTAAAACCCTAAAAAAACCCTAAAATAATTAAAACCCTAATTTAAAACCCTAATTAAACAAAATAAAAAAAAATTAAAGAATCAAAACCCTAAAATCCCTAAAAATCCCTAAAACAATTTAAAAAACCTAATTTAAAAACCAATTAATTAAACCCTAAATCACAAAATCAAAAAATTAAATTAAAATCACAAAGCCCAATTAAAAACCTAAAAGTAAAACCCTAAAATCCATAAAAATCCCAAAAAATAGAAATCAGAAAAAATCCCAAAACCCTAGGCCCAATCGCTAGGCCCATAAGCCCAATACACCTTTAAATCAAAAACTTTGTAAACAACGAAAAATAATTCCGACAACAACTCTGTCTTGCACCCGCATGTGAGTTTTTGCACTCAATCTTGCATAATCCTTGTCTAGGTCATTCCTTAGCACTTTTTACACACTTAGGTGCACATCCAGCATTTTACGTAGTTTTTGCCACATTTGCATGTCAGTCCATCCTTTTTAACGAGCAGCAACTCATTTGTCTCTTTCGTGTTTTTCTTCACTCTGTTTTCGGAGTCCCTTATCCAATATTCGATTTGATTTCCTTTACTCCTACGTTTCAGATTTTTCGCTTTGATTTGGATTTCATCGCCCGAGGGTGTACACGAATTGACTGAAAGGCCCACATTGGCCCACTTGCGGATTATTTCTCCCTTTTGATTTTCACGACTTTTTGCACGATTTTGAGGACCTAGGTTAACTCCACTTTCTATCTTTTTGATGTCAGTATGGTTTTCGGAGGTGTTCCTTTCAAAAACCTTGTCATTTCATGTGGTTTTCTTTGTGGTGTCATATTTTGTAATTTCATCATTTCATGTGGATTTCTTTGCAGTTTTCGCATATCATCTTGCACATCCATCCAGTTTTGTCCTAGCAATCATATTAGCATGTTTAGAGCACGATCTAGGTTTAGCAAACAATCATTTAGCCCCTAGCAAGCGAATTAGACTAGAAAGATCGAGTTTCTCGGGCGTACGGGGGTGCCTAACACCTTCCCCATGTATAATAGGAATCCTTACCTATCCTCTGCTTAGTACACACTTGGCCTTCACATTTGCATCTCATGCATCCCATCCATTGTGGTTTTCCTCGTCTTTCCCTTAAAAGACTAGGTGGTGACTCCTTTTCTTTTTCGTTTCATCCTATCATGCGCCTTCGCCATCTTGGCATGGCTGTGATCTCCTCCCTTGGCGTGACGCCATGCTGGATCCCCGGGTTGGCATCTCACAGCAGCAAACAAAAAACGCATGGCAAATGGACCACAAGAATTGGATAGGACCTGCTCAAGTCCTAATACAGCTGGTTTTCATAGACATGAGCGTCCCATACTAATTCATCTTGGGAAGGCAGTGGCTTGATAGTTTAAAAGTAGTTTCATCCCTCCATCACCAATGTTTAAAGTTCCCTCACAATGGGAATATCATAAAAGTAGAAGGGAACATGCTGGCAGCAAAAGCTGAAGCAAACGTGATTTACCTACTACACAAAGTTAGTGTGTGAGAAAAGCCAACTAGAGCTGAAAAAAGAAAAAGCATAGTCTCCATGATTGAGCTCAAGGAGCGGTAGGCCAAGCCCAAATTAGTCTACAGAGCAAAGGCATCTCCCATAGCCAGAACACCCCAAATGAAGGTGGGATGGGAGATCATGAAGAAGATTAGCTACAAGAAAGGCCAAGGGCTAAGACCATAAGGCAAAGGGATAAAGGAGCAAGTGAAAGCACATGATGGGGAAAGCTGAGTGGGACTTGGGTTCAAGTAACTCTTAGACGAGTAGCCCCTGCAATGGAACCTAAGGAATTACTTCACCAGTAGGGACATGTATAGATGGTGAGGGCATCTCCCAACTATTTGAGACCATGGACCTACAAAAAGGGCTGCCAGGAGGCCAACCTTTAGTCGAAGATCCACCGACATCTTCTCCAACAACTAAGTCACGGACATCTTCTCCAACAGTTGAGCCACTGGCATCCTCCTCAACAACCAAAAGTTCATTTCCCAACGGTTTGTCACCAGCTCCCACACCTCTAGATGAGCCACCACACTCCTCCTCTGCCACCAATGTTTCCGAGCTCTCTTTGCCCATAGCTTCGAAACCATCTCCTACGTTGAGCCAACTCACTGAGCAGAATCTAAGAAGGTTACAATGACTAGTTGACAAGGTTCAGCACCTTAGTGCAAACATTTTTGAAGATGTGCAATCTCATAGGCTCAAAAGTGATCCAAACTAGAGAGAAAATCATGAGCCTTTCAACGATGGTAGGAACTTTAAAAATGACAAGCCCACCTAGAAGGGCTCAAACCTCTACTGATAGAGGTAACTCTAGGGGCATCCACCTAGATTCTATAAATAATAGACTTTTTTAATTCTACGTTGTTTTCTTTTCCTAGGAATAACTTTAATTTAGTTTCCGTTTTAAATAAGAGCACGATCACCATGTCAATAGTAACAACTCGTGGTCATTCTTGACCATCGCATCAAAAACTATTCGTGTATGTCATTACACGGAGGCAATGCCTCAGGAGCTGGCTACCGTTAACATGGTTTTCTTGGGAGAAGAATTTGACAACTTTTGGGAAGTGTGCAGGCATATAGGCATATGAGTTATCAAATTATGGCAATAACCAAGAGGACGAGGAGGTTGACTTGGATTTACTCAAACATTTATTGGACAAATATGATGAATAGACCAAAGCCACTAAGGAAGAAACCATGGAAATTAACCTGGGAACCATGGAGGAGCCAAAGTCGATACTTATAAGTGCCAACCTAAATCTAGAGGAGCGAGTTGAAATGGTAAAAATCCTAAAGGAGTTCGTGGATGTTCTGGCCTTTAAATACGAGAATATGCCTGATCTATAGTCAACCCTCGTGGAATACCTACTTCCACTGAATCCTGACGCCAAACCAATCAAACAAAAATTAAGGCAACTGAGACCATAGCTAGTGCTCAAAGTCAAAGAAGAGATTGACAAACTCCACAAAGAAAATTCATTAACGTGGTCGTGTACCCTAAGTGGATCTCCAATATTATGCCAGTAGTTAAGAAGGACGAGAGGATCAAAGTCTGCATCGATTATCGCAATCTCAATGATGCCTATTCTAAAAACGACTTCCCTTTATCACATATCGACTTGCTTGTCAACAATACTGTGGGATACTAGATGCTATCATTCATGGATGGCTTCTTCGACTACAACTAGATCAAGCTAGCAGAAGAATATCAGGAAAAGACGTCGTTCATCACACCATGGGGAACATACTGCTACGTGGTCATGCCATTTGGGCTCAAGAATGTCGACGCCACATACCAAAGAGCAATAATGGCCATATTTCACAACATGTTGCACAATTGTATGGAGGTGTACCTTGACGATATTTTGGTTAAGTCAAAGACAAGGGAAGGACATTTCGAGGCATTGAGAAAAGCACTAAGTAGAGCAAGGCAGTACCAACTGAAGATGAATCCAAAGAAGTGCATATTCGGAGTCACTACTGGCAAACTACTAGGCTTTATTATCACCAAAAGGAGAATCGAGGTAGACCCATAGAAAGCTAAGGCAATCGCACAAAAGCATCCACCACAGAACATCAAAGAACTCAGAGGACTCATCGAGCACTTACAATTCATCCAGAGATTCATTTCACAACATGTTGATCGATGCAAGCCCTTCTACAAGTTGTTAAAAGGGGAAAAGGAGTTTGTCTTGGATAAAAATTGCCAAAAGTCTTTTGATGAGCTCAAGGCTTACCTCATGAGTCCTCCTGTCCTGTCAGCACCCATACCACGGAAGCCTTTGTTGTTATATGTAGCAGTTACTTCATCCTCCATCAGGGTGGTGCTCGCGCAGCACAATGAGATTGGAAAGAAAAAGAAAGCCATCTACTACCTGAGTAAGACATTCTTGGAATATGAGGACAAATACACTACTATTGAAAAGCATTATTTAGTGATGGTATGGGCATCTCAAAAGCTAAGGCACTATTTCCTAGCTTACAAGGTCTGTTACATCACGAAAATGGATCCAATGAAGTATATGTTCGAGAAACCGGCTCTCTCTAGAAGGTTGGAAAGATGGTAGATCCTCTTCATAGAGTTTGACCTCCATTACATACCGCAAAACGCAATCAAGGGACAGGCCATAGCAGATCATCTAGCAGAAGAGCTACCCATAGAGGACTACCAACATGTCCAAACAGATTTCCCATATGAAGAAATACTGGCGATACAAGTTGTGGAGTCAACCAACCAATAATGGACCCTTTACTTCGATGGAGTACTGAATAGACAAGGGACAGGCATCAGCGTAGCACTCCTCTCCCATGAAGGAGTTCTTATCCCACGAGCCGTCCAATTCAACTTCGCTATTGTTGATGTTTGCTCGTGATTGCTCCTATTTGAGGTGGAATTCCGAGATATGGTTGAGAGTTATGATGGTGGATTCTTCGGCTCACTAGATCGATGACTGGATGTCGTCTAGTGGCATCCTCATGCAACGTGATGTCTTTCCCTTCAAAACAAATAAATTCGGATTAGTTCTAGGTGCAGTAACTAAAGTCAAAAATATATTAAATAACATAAACAGATGCAACTAACACTAATCAAAGGTTGTCGCCGCATGCATATGCAATGGGTTATCTAAGAATGCAATGAATGTAAATAAAAAAAATTTGGAAGACACTCCCTTCACCCTTGTGCGATTGACATGGAGTGCAAGAAGTGGAGGCATAGGCGTAGCTCCAAAACAAAAGAAATGGGCTAAAGGAATGGGTTTTCTCGAGAGATTTCGGTAGGACTTCGCTTAGGTTTCACTCTCCGAACAATCCTCCCTTTGAAATCACTCTGGCCTCCTCTGATCTTAAGGTCTAGGGGTCTATTTATAGGCACCAAGAAGTCAGATCTCATCAAAAACAAGTCAAGAAAATATCTAGATATTAAACCAGATTTGAAAATTCGAAAAATAGATATTTTATGCTCGTCGCTCATGGGATCGGCGACATATCTAGATATGTCGCCACAAGGACCGGCGACAGCCCAACAAACTTTATTTTTCGTTGCGGAAAAATAGATGAAATTATATCTTTGGGGTTAGTCACCGCCTTAGGTGGCGCCGAGCACTAAATATCTCCACATTTAAAATTAAAATCCAAAACTAATTAGACAAATATCTAGTAACAATATGCGACTCGTCCTACCAATTTAAAACACTCTCATAACTGCTACAATATTCTAGAAAATATTTGATTTCAAAAATCAAATTTCAAATCCAAATCAAATATCTATCTTAAATAATTAATATCATATCTCGTTTTTAATCAAGACAAAAAATATATGATATTAAACCCAACGTCACCCACTCTTCTAGAATTTTTTGGAATTATCTGACATTTATAATAATTTATATGATATGCACATTTATATGTGAGAAAATTATAGAAAGTATTATGATTTTGGGAAAATTATGATAATATTTATAAATGTCCCATATATAACATTAAAGCCTAGGATGACAAAATACATGGAGAGAGAACTCTAGAATATCCGTCGCTTGCTAGTTTGGCACTTGGACATCTCGTCACCTCTAAGAGTGGCGACGATATCAGTCGCTTGTAAGCTTGGTGACGTCTGGTCTTTTTGCATTTTACCCCTGTCTTTTATGTTAATCCACAAAGATTCCTTAAAATGTCCAGAAAATACTCAAAAATCGCATGAAATCATAAAAACATCTTCTTTAAGCTCAGAATACTCAAATCTGTCACTAATTGGAGTAAGGCAGGAGTGTCAGCTCTGCCACAGCTAGCGACACATACCAAAAATATTCAAGGAACTCAAGCCTGCCACTAGATTGAGCATGTTAGCTCTGCCACAGCTAACCTCCTTGAATCAAGTAAAATCAAAGATGTTCTTAAAGACATCATGAAAATTCTAGAAAATGAGTCAGAGATCCTTAGCCATGTATTCTGGGGTACCTCAAAAGTTTCTATCCTAGATGGACTCTGGGAAATGCGAAAATGGAATATCTACAGCTGCAAGCACGAACAACATTGCAGAATACAAGGCCTTGATCCTCAGACTATGCCTAGCCTTAGAGCTAGGGGCAAGCCGTTAAAGCTCATCAAAGACTCCAAGCCCATTCTAAGACAAATCTTGAACAAATATGAAACCATTAATCTAAGATTAGAGGCATACAAAAATATCGGCCGCTTGTTGCTGACCCGATTCCAACAAGTAGTGTATATCCATACTATCCAGAGTCACAACCATCTTGTAGATGCTCTCGTTTCGCTAGCTTCCTCAATTGAGTTCCCAATCAATGCCAGGGAATAGTCCATCATGGTGCAACAGCAAGGAACATCCCTTCTTGATTCAATTGATCCATGGGCAATGGAACTCAAGTAGGAGATCGAGAAAACGAAGATGGCAAGGTTCGAAGTTTGCTACAACATTGAAGAGGACGGAAACCACTGGTTTTTCGACATCCAAAACTACATCCAGAGTAGGCCTTTTCCTGAGTATGCAACTTCGAAAGATAGAGAAGCAATAAGAAGGATGGCTACCAGATCTTTCATAAAAGCTAGGGTTCTGTTCAAGAAGTCTTCCGATGGAATAGAACTTCGTTGCGCACCTATGAAGAAGTTGAGGCCATCTGTAGACACCCTGATTTTGAGGTGACTCATAGATAAACTTTTTCAGATGTTGCTTTGGATGTGGCAAACTCAATCCCATCAGCTAAACCAACCACAAACCTATAGCAGGCCTGCAGCCCAATTAGAAATTCAGATAGGTAGGGGAGAGCACCAAGTTAGAGCTCCAATGTTGAGCACCTAGCTGGAGCACCTAGTAGGAGCACTAAAGTAGCGCACCTAGCTGGAGCACCAAGGTGGCGCACCTAACTGGCGCACCAAGCTGGCGCACAACCACTTTTCAGGCTGCTGACTGCTGGCTTTCCACCTCCCAAGTCTGTAACCTTCACTAGTGAATATGCCATGGAATCTACGCCAGGCTCTTCGTTTACGAGGCTGCCTGCATTCCATGGGAGTTACCCTTGTAAAATCCTATATAAGGACCCCTATAGGGAGCCATTAAGAGGCCTGATCAAGCTATCCAGCTCTCTTGGAAGATCGAAAGCAAGCCATCTACTGATTCCAGCAACCCATTCTCATGTTATTGAATATTCCCTTGCATTCTAAAGCACCTCCAGCCTTTCCAAAGCAACAAGGATCATATTATCTTGGGTTTTCTAAGAAGGAACACCTTGGACAAGGTAAGCCCCTCTCCTTTCTTTACTTTTAATCTTAGTTCTTGCATTGAATATAACATGCCTTGAACTTCACATATAATCTGATTTGTTGTTGTTTACGTGAGAGTTTTATGATAAGATGCTCATTTCATATGCAAGATACTCTGCATGTAAAATCTATATGATAAAAATCTGCATCATGTAATTCCTGTGAGTTGT
>JAMKQA010014282.1:0-28987 GCA_024699735.1 Posidonia australis
ATTTATATACCTGGTAAAATGACATTCAAATACATTCACAAGTACATTAAATTACACATATACCGATTTTATAAAAAAAATTTCAATCGATCATACAACATAAGATTTTACACATTCAAAGTTTTTACAAAAAAGTAGCTAATACAACACTGAAATATCTTAATACAAGTCGATAAATATAATACAAGGCAAAACAATATATTACATATCACTTTCTTCAAGAACCAACTTGCTTTCCTTTACCTTTTGAGGATGATGCATGGATGGAGCGACAACAACGTCTATACTCCTCAAAATCATCCTCATCATCACTTGCCAAATCAACTTCTTGCTCGTCGATATATCTTTTGATTATAAAAGACAAACTTATTATATATTGTAATGAACAATGATTAAATTATAATATTGAATTCAACATGACAATTTATATATATCAAAAATTATAAAAGTTAATCAAATTTTACCTTACAAGTCGATAAAAGTTAATCAAATTATAAAAGGGATGGAAGTTTAGATTAATGACAAAAGTTAATAATACAATCTCAAAGTATCTCCTCCTATTGAACTAATACCTACCCACATATATACCGTAGATGTTTTGGAGCAGAAGACATTTACAGAGACGGGTGTGACATTTTCAGTTTAAAGAGACCCTTTGGCCATATATAGCATCAAAATAAGTTTGGAATTTGACTAATCGTCGTCATGGCCCGTTGTTGTAACAGCTTTGTCCATAATGGTATTAGCTGTTAAAAAACTAGAAAACCCCCATAACTAGACTCTTCTTGTTATTTAAAACCCAAAATAGATAAACAACGCAAAATGTAAAATTATTAAATTAACCTACTTCTTCCGTATATGAGTTTCCTACTCTCCTATACTGAAATCTACCAAACCCACAATCACTTGGCGATAAAATTCCTCTTGTCGTTTTACAAGAGGTTGAGGTTGAGGTTGTGAAATTCCTACAGACATAAAAATAGGTTTGTTTCAAAAAAAAAGGAAAGGAAAAAAAACGTTTTAAGCAAATTTCAAGTATAGGTCATATAGAAAGTGGTTGCACAGATATGTATAAAACCCTATGAAAAATAACTCAAGCAAGTGAAGATAGTCACATTATTCAATTACTTGGACAGGAGATAAATACGAGAGGTTGAGCGTTAGAACTATATACACATCAAAAAATGGATTTATTTTGATAATAATTGTAAGGACAGACTAGCAGGCTATTATAAAAAAAAAGAAGAAGGAGGAGGAGGAGCTGGAGGAAAGACAGTCACATTAAATTCTTGCAAACATGGAAATGGAAGCAAACGACGCACATGTTGCTCGTTTCGGTAAGAAAATGGGAAAAGGAGGGGCATTGGAACCAACAGCTAGTTGTTTGATATCGTCTTTCCTTAACATCTAAAACAGCCATCGTCCCCCAAGATAAATAATAAAATCCCATTGTCCAAGAGGGTACAGTGATATACTTGAACTTTTAAAATTTATGATGGTAAATATATCCATATTTTGGGATGTTTTGGATGATATACTTGTATTGTTCCCCATATCTTCTACATATATTTTAAAAACAAAAAACTTCTTCCTGACACACAGTTGGGATCAGCTCATCTGAGATATTCTCCACCATTAATGGCATATCATCGAAGTTTTATGGATCTAATTTATATAAAAAAAAAACTTTTAATGGATCCAATAACAAAAACAGTAGAATAAAAAAGGTAACGGAAACATCAATGTTCACATATGATGATTAATCACAAGAAAAACAAACACAAAACAAACCATAAGCCTATGCCAGAAAGGGAAAATCTTCAACATATCCATAAGGAAATCCAGATTACAAACTAAACCAACTAAGAATAGACAAAACAAGGTCAAGAGAAGAAACAATGGATACATGGATCACACTCCAAATAAAGAAAAGAAAAAGGTAGTAAAGCTACTTCTTCTCAAAGAACAGCGGATAAAGCATGACAGATACAAACGAAATCAATTCTAGAACAGGATGGTTCAAGACGATGAAGATGAAAAGCGACATCCTTAAGAAACAAACACACAACCAAAAAACAAATAAATATGAGATGAATCACAACCAGTAGTGCAATGCAGAAAAAGACTGATTAGAAAGCAGAACCAGAGAGGAATTGGGACGGGGAGACCGATCTTCTTCCTTACTGATGATGCCGACGACCTTACGGATGAGTAAAACGTCGAGGACGCACCGTCACGGAGGTCAGAGCACCATCAAGGACGCACGGTCGAGGACACACTGTCGAGGAGGTACCGTCGAAGACACACCGTCAAGGATGCACCATTGAGGACGCACCGTCGAGGAGGAGAGGCGGACGACTGAATTTAGGGTAAGAGAGGCAGACGACTAAATGTCCCACGTCAGGGTATTTTATACCTAAATTAGCAAGGACTTTAATGAGGACATTTCCTCGCTATGTACTCGCTAAATGAAAAGCAAGGACATTGCGAGAAAAAATCCTCGCAAAAAACTCACTATATTATTGCGAGGTAATTTCCTCACAAAATCCTCGCTATATGTCCCCATTATAATATTGCGAGGACACTTCCTTGCTAAGTCCTCGCTCATTGTCCTCGCAAAATCTAATTTTTAGTGGGGGGAGCTTCCAGAGGCGTCAATCTGGTTGGGGCGTGGTCGATGTGCATTGCCCGCTCAGTGGGTTTGGTAGCGGCAATCAATGGCAGTGTGCGACGGCGGCGCTCCCCGAGCCACAATAGGCCAGGGAAATCACCACCTGAGGGACGAAGGCTCAGGGAAAAAGAAGAGAAAGAAGGGGTGAGGCTTTGCGTGCTTATGTTGACCCGAGAGGCCATTGGCCTTGTCGGTGGTGGTGAACCCACCACCAGAGAAGAGAAAGACGATGCAACAAGGAAAAAAAAGGCAAAAAAAACCAATTCTAATGCTAGGGAATGAAGCAAATCACATAGGGAAACAGGAATGCATCTATGTAATACTAGGGGACGGAAGATTACCTGAGTCGCAGTGTTTCCCAGTGGATTCTTGGCAGCGGCGCTCCTCTGTCTTGGGTATTCTGAGTTGCGAGAAGACAGTGGTTCGAGATTGCTCGGGACTGTGAGAAGAGGTTGGATTGAGAATTGGGGTTTTCTTCTAGCTTCTCCGCGTGTGTCGAAGGGTTTCAAGCACAGGAAGGAGGATCCTCTAGTCTGTCGATGGTGCACCTTTTTAAACTCCAGTAAGGTCTTCTCCAACCGTTGATCCTTCTCCTCAAGGCCTGGACGCCGTTGAATTAAGCGTGTGTTGGAGGAGGAAGGGACCGAAGATCACGGGAGATTGGGAAGCTACTCTAGAGATTGTGGGATCCTCGCCAAAGTTGATGGATTGACTGTCGGAGATGTCGCTGGAAAAGTTGGGGTCGCCGGAATTATTTTTCTTCATTACCTAAGTTGTTGATTAGGTGGTGTATGGGCTTGAATTGGGCCTGGCAAATGGGCTTGTGTTTAGGTTTTTTCTGGTTTTTATTTTAGGATTTTTTAGGGTTATTTTCTTTTAGGCTTTTTAATTAGGTTTTTGATTTTAATTAAATTTTTGACTTTATGATTTAAGGTTTAAAAAATTAATTTTAAATTAGGATTTTAATTATTTTAAGGTTTTTAGGATTTAAATTATTTAGGGTTTTAAAGTTTTGGATTTTAATTAGGATTTTAGGTTTAATTAGGGTCTTCGGGTTTTAATGAAGTTTTTTAGCTTAATTAGGGTTTTAGATTTTAAGTAGAGTTTTGAGTTTAATTTAGCGGTTTTAGATTTTAATTAGGTTTTTTAGTTTAAATAGGATTTTTTGGTTTTTAATTAGGATTTTGTGTTTAATTAGGGTTTTTGGGTTTTAATTAGGGTTTTTAGTTTAATTAGGCTTTTTTGGATTTTAATTAAGGTTTTTAGTTTAATTAGGGTTTTTGGGTTTTAAATAGGATTTTTGGTTTAATTAGGGTTTTTTGGATTTTAATTAAGGTTTTTAGTTTAACTAGGGTTTTTGGGTTTTAAATAGGATTTTTAGTTTAATTAGGGTTTTTTTGGATTTTAATTAAGGTTTTTAGTTTGATTATGGCTTTTTGGTTTTAATTAGGATTTTTAGTTTAATTAGGTTTTTTTATATTAAATAAGGTTTTTAGTTTAATTAGGTAAATTTAAATTAGGGTTTTGAGTTTAATTTATGATTTTTCTTGAATTTAAATGGATTAAAGTGTTTTAATTGGATTTTATTTGATTTTGGTTTTAATTAGGGTTTTGTCTTGATTAAATTTTGGATTTTAAATCGTTTTAAGTGGGTTTTATTTGATTTTGACTTTAATTAGGGTTTTCACTTGATTAATTTGGATTTTAGTGAATTTTATTTAATTTTGGTTTTAATTGGGGTTTTTATTTGATTAAGTTGGATTTTAAATGGATTTAAGTGGATTTTATTTGATCCTAGTTTTAATTGGGATTTTTATCTCATTAATTTCGATTTTAAATGTTTTAGGTGAGTTTTATTTGGTTTTAATTTTGATTAGGTCTGAGTGGACTGGTGTGGACCTGAAGGGGTTGTGTGGGCTTGAGTGGGTTTGTGGGTTTAGGGTTTTAGGTTGGAAACTTGGGGTTTTGGTGGTCGCAACCATAACATCTTTCCAGAGGAGTCTGCTGCCATGTGACTACAAAATCGGGGTGTCTATACTATGATTATGATTATGATTATGATGTGTTGATGTTAGGATCTTTTCTTGTCACTGACTGCATGGTCCAAGTCCTATTCAATTTTGGGAGTTCTTTGTCTTTCATCTCCGAGTCAGTTGTTCCTGAGATTGGGACCAAGCCAGCTAGGTTGGCAGTTCACCTGAATGTAGTTACTCCATTGGAAGAGCACAGTTCAGTGTGGAGATATCTAAGACCAGTTGATATTCAGTTGAGAGACAAGAATTTTCATGCCAATTTGATTTTGATGGACATGCAAGATTATGATGTCATCCTTGGAATGGATTGGCTGGGACATCATTCAGTCATGATTGATTGTGCCAAGAGAAGAGTTCTGGTCGAGTGTCCAGGTCAAGGCTGGTGTGTGGTGCAAGGCACCAGACTTGGTGAGCCCAGAAAGGTGATATCTACTATCAAGGCCTATCATCATCTGGCAAGAGGTAGTGTGGGTTATTTAAACTGTGTGATTGTTTTTACTTTACCTATGTTTGGAGTTTAGGATTTGTCAGTGGTGTAGGAATATCCTAATGTTTGTCCAGAGGAATTGCCTGATATGCCACCGTACAGGGAAGTAGAGTTTATGATTGATCTTGTGCCACGATCAAGTCCTATTTCAGCTGTAGGAATTGATGGACAAGGGGTTTATTCGACCCAATGTTTCACCTTGGGGAGCACCGATACTCTTCGTAAAGAAGAAGGATGGTTCACTTCAGCTCTACATAGATTACCAGATGTTGAACCAAATCACTGTCAAGAACAAGTATCCATTGCTCAAGATCAATGATTTGTTCGATTAGTTGCAGGGAGCATTAGTGTTTTCTAAGATGGACTTGAGATTCAGATATCATCATTTGTGGATTAGTGAGCCAGATGTGCAGAAGACATCCTTTCGCACCCGTTATGGACATTATGAGTTTTTGGTTATGCCATTCGGACTAATGAATGCTCCGACTACCTTCATGGACCTGATGAATAGGGTGTTCAGGCCCTATTTGGACCAGTTTCTGGTCATCTTTGTGGATGACGTCCTAATATATTCTCCAGATATTTAGACCCACTAGAGGCATTTGACGATTGTACTAGAGATACTAAGATAGCATTAGTTCTATGCTAAGTTCTCCAAGTGCGAGTTTTGGTTGGAGGATGTATCTTTCCTTAGTCATATCATCTCAAGAGAAGGCATCAAGGTAGACCTAGCCACGGTAGAGGCTGTGAACGGTTGGGCCAGACCAAAGACAGTAACTAAGATTAGAAGTTTTCTCAACCTGGTGGAATATTATAGGAGATTTATTCAGGATTTCTCCAAGATTGTTGCACCATTGACCAAACTGACCAAAAAGGAAGTTCACTTTGCTTGAGATTAGCAGTGCGAGGAGAGCTTCATTGAGTTGAAGGCTCATCTGGTGTCAGCCCTAGTTTTGACTTTACCTTTTAGGGGTGACAGTTTTACGGTTTACAGTGATGCTTGTGGGATCGGCTTGAGGTGTGTGCTTATGCAGCATGGTCAAGTGGTGGCGTACACCTCGCGTCATTTAAAAGATCATGACAAGAACTACCCCACCAATGATATGGAAATGGCAGTTGTTGTGTTCGCCTTGAAGATTTGGAGGCATTATCTCTATGGCGAACAATTTGAGGTATATACAGATCACAAGAGTATGAAGTACATCTTCATTCAGAAGGATCTAAACCTGAGACAGAGGCGTTGGGTGGAGTACATCAAGGATTATGTCTTCAGTCTGTCATGCCACCTAGGGAAAACAAATGTAGTTGCAGATGCTTTAAGTAGACACACTCATGTCATGGCTAGTTTGATGATTCATGAATAGAAATTGTTAGAGGGGTAGTGGAGTGCAAACCGTAGAGGAAGTCTCAAGTAGTTGCCAGAGTTGTGTTGGCAAATTTGTCTATTTGCTCGAGGATGTTTGAGGTAATTGTCGCCACTCAGTAGTATGATTCCTATGTGCCAGATATCTAGAGGAAGTTGGAAGCTGGAAATGCCCTGCACTTTTCAGTTGAGGTAGACGGTGGGCTGAGGTATGACCTAAGGTTGTACGTACCTCAAGTGGAGGAAATCAAGAATAGTTTGCTTGACGAAGCTCACCGCTCTAGATATATTATTCATCCAGGAAGCACCAAGATGTATAAGGACTTGAAAAGGAACTTCTAGTGGCCTAGAATGAAGAAGGAAATTGCTGAGTATGTGGCAAAGTGTGCAACCTACTAGATGGTGAAGATAGAATACCAAAATCCTAGAGGAATCTTACAGCCTCTGGATGTTGCAGAGTGGAAATAGGAGAATGTGTCAATGGATTTTGTGACAGTTTTGCTGAGGACCCAAAGAAAGAATGATACAGTTTGAGTAATAGTGGATCACCTCACAAAATCGGCACATTTCTTGCCAATGAGGGTGATTCTTCCCTTTACAAAGCTGGTAGAGTTGTACGTTGCAGAGATTGTGAAACTGCAAGATGTCCCGGTGTCTATTGTGTCTAACAGAGATACGAGGTTCACATCGAGGTTATGGAGAGAATTATAGGAGGCTTTTGGTACAGTGCTGAGTTTTAATACAGCCTTTCACTCCCAAACGGATGGTCAGACAAAGAGGACCATCCAACACTAGAGGACATGCTAAGGGCTTGTGCCTTAGACTTTGGTGGTAGTTGGGAGGATCATTTACCTCTGATCGAGTTTGCATATAATAACAGTTACCACGTCAGTATTGTTATGACATCATATGAGACATTGTATGGTAGACCCTACAGGACATCCATTTGTTGGGGTGAGGTGGGTGAGAGACAGTTGATTGGGCTCGAGATCGTACAGCAATACGAGGGCAAGGTGGACCTGAATAGGAAGAGGCTATTGTCAACCCACAATCAGCAAAAGAGTTATGCAGATAGAAGGCGGAGACTTGGAATTTGAGGTAGGTGACTTTGTTTTCCTAGAGGTGTCACCCACCAAAGGAGTAATGTGGTTCGGAAAGAGAGGCAAACTGAGCCCTAGATATATTTGACTGTACTAGATTACCAAGAGGGTTGGTGAGGTGGCATATAGATTAGATCTGCCTTCAGAGTTGGCCAGTGTACACAGCACCTTCCATGTGTCCATGTTGAGGAAATGTTTAGCCGATGCATCCCAGGTTATACCAGTGCAGCTAGAGGAGCTGCAAGAAGACTTGTCTATAATTGAGAATGCAGTTTAGATACTAGATAGGAAAGAACAAGTCCTTAGGAACAAAGTGATACCATTGGTGTTGGTTCAGTGGCAACACATGGTACAAAGGAGGTTACTTGGGAGTGCAAGGTAGACATCCAGAGATAGTACCCCTACTTATTTTATTAGAGATGAATTTCGAGGACGAAATTCTTATAAGGGGGTAGAATGTGACACTTGGATCTGATTATCCATTTTTAATTGTAAACTATGTAATTAATTGTAATATTATATAAATGATTAATCAATGGATAATCTAATGTTTCTAGAGTGTGTGTGTGGAGGTTTGTTGGCTTTCTGTGTACATGTTTGTGGTTGAGGGACCAATGTATAGTTTGATCGAAGGATGCACAGTTGTCTTGATCTACGTGCTCATCCTTTTCTCCCTTCTCTTTCCTTTTTTTCTTTTCTTTTCTCTCTCCCCACCCCTCACGCGTAAGTCTTCTCCATCTTTTCTTCCTTCTTTCTTCTCTCCTCTGTTGTGCCTCCATAGGAACCTCATGCCTGTCTCATCCCCTCCATTGCTAGGGCAATGAGACTAGGGGTCGGCGTGATTTCCGGAGGAGGAGAAGATAAAGAGGGGGAGCCGAGAGGAGGAGGCATGGGGAGGGGAGGCGAGCTAGGCTGAGGGAGGAGGAAAACTAGTGTTGCTTGGGAGATGGAGTGAGGATAGAGGTGTGCGCCATGCTAGGGATGCGTCAAAGGTCGGGAAAGTCTGTGAGGACTACCGGAGGCTTGCTGAAGGAACACCACGTGGTGGTGGAGGTCGCTGGAGTGCCGATCCAAGTATGCGACCTCTCCCTTCCTTCTTTTCCTTCATTTTGGGAAAATAGGTTAAATGCACGATAAATCATGAAAAAATAGTAAGAATGATGTAGATGGCATGAATATATAGAGATCATGCTAGGTTGTGTGAATTTTGTGGTCTTATGTTTGAATCTTTGATGCATGCTACAGTACCCATGTAATGAGCTTCATGTCATTAAGATTTTATTGTGGAAAGCATGCTTAATTGATTTGCGAATGGTTTGAGGGGTTTTGAAGTAGACTCGAAGGTTTATACCTAATGTTTAATGTTTGATTTTTGATATGTGTTAGATGGGTCCATTGAAGGTCCCAATTCCGACGAACATATGTTTAGGGCTCAGGAGATGTGTTCTGAGATCGGGCATTTTGGTATGCCGAATTGGGTTCGACATACCTTTTTACTATCAGATTTCGACCAGAGACCCTAATTCGGTAGACCAAAAATGTTTGGTCTTTCGTTTTTGGGGATTTCAGTCGACCAAATGTAATTCAGTCGATCGAAATAGGGATTTTTGGAAGACCGAATCCTAAGTTCGGTCAACCGTTCTGGGTGTATGATACTCAATTTGGTATACCGATCTAGTTCTGTCTGCCGAACCAAACCCCTAGGCCATATGATTAAATGAGTATAGAAAATGAGAATAGACGGTTTTAAATGGACAATAGGTATGTATTAATGATGTTTACCCCATGTAAATGTCATGGAGGAATATGGAATCTAATAAATGAATTTGAAAATGGTTTTGGGCTTGAGGCCCCAAAATGAAAAGAAATTGTTAAGTGATTGGGTTGATGCGATTTTTGTGGGCATGAGTCCCAATAATAAATATGAAAGTATGGTTTTATATGGTTTTGAGCTTAGGACCCAAATGAAGGGTCATGTTTGCATGGAAATGATTTCCTGCAAAGAAAAGAGAATGTGTAATGGTTTTAAAAATAAATGATAATGTGTTATGGAGCCACGAGGGGTTGGTGTCGACAATGTGGTAGGAGTATGAGACTGCAATGAAATCAATTACCATATACGACTGTGGTTGCTAGTGTCGGACCACGAGGGATTGGTGTCGGTAAATTGATAAAATGTCAATTGTTATATACAACTATGGTTACCGAGTTGAGATGGTGTAGGTTGAGCCTAGGTGTATTAACTTAGGTGTTTGAGTCACCAATAGGGCATTGGGAAAAGACGTATCCTGGTACACATGAAATGAAATTGAGGCTTGTTGGCCGGGACTGTGTCCTCCCACATGGGGAACTTCACCAAGTTAGTGCTGGGAGGTAGGGGAAATGGTATCCTCACCTACTACTTGTGTGTCCATTGCCTCTGATTAAGGTAACACTAATAAGAAAAGTGGAAATAAAATGTGTGATTTTAGCTAGAATTAAACTTGTGCATTGTCTTCAGATTCTAGTGACAAATGAGGATTATGTTTTAACCAATTGTCAGCCAATGTATATAGTTTTGTTTTGAGCCCTGTGAGGCCTTGTGTTTTAGGTTGGGTCTGGTCGAGAAAGTGGATTTCTTGGAATGCATAAAAAGGTTTTAAAGATGCATAAATTGAAAAAGAAAATATGAACTTTTGAAAAAGGGCATGGTTTGGATAGAAATTCCAAATGTTTTGAAAACAAATGATGTTTTGGAATGTTTTTTTTTTTGAAAACCACATTTTTGTAATAAGCTAGGCTCTTGTTTTTCCACTGTTTTACGGTAGTTTTCTGTGAGGGGCACGTACTGGGTGACTTAGATGTCACTCACGCGTGTTTTGTTTGGTTTTCAGGTGAAGGTAGTGTAGTTCAGTTCTAGTGCCCGTGTAGAAGCCACTAGCCGCACATTGTTCTTGAAGGTGAGCCTTAGTTAGTTACAATTTTTGAGATAATGCTGTAATTATTGTAATCGCTTGTGATGCTATGATTTAAGTAGCGTACCTGGGGTCAGGGCGTTACAATTTCATTTTAATTGCATGTCGTAGCTAGGTGTTTTCATTTCATTGCAATCGGGGGAATAAAACCCCTTGGGTAAGTTTTCTCCTCCTATTTCATATTTGTAACTTAATTTGCTGAATTGCTTACTACACCATATTAATCCATGACATATTGATTTTATTTTGTAATGAAATGAAGAGGAAGAAGAAGCTCATCTACATGGACACCCTTAAACGATGCTGGCGTCGTCCTAAGGTAGCTAAACCCGTAACCATAACATCTCCCTAAGACGTCTCAATGGCCAACAAAAGCGAAATGAGAGTGGCAAGTGCACCAGTTCCGACATCCATAGAGTGGAGGAATTGGATATAAATCAAAGAGAAATAAGTGAGGTGGTGAAATGCACCAAGGTATCTAGAACGTGTGCCACTTTCCTCCCACAACCCTCAAGAAGCATTATTTATAAACATGAATGGGAATAACATATACATGAATTATGTGACTATCAAATATCTACATACCTATCTTTTGCTAGTCCTCAAGCAAAACTTAAATCTAACCTAATCTTAAGAAAAATAGTAAAATCCTAATTCACTTTTGCAGAAATCGCAGTTGCACTTAATACATGTAACAAGCCTTTAAATCCCTAGGTCACTCTAGTAAACGAGTGGTGTTTCATGAGGATTTGTAGTAGGTCTACCCATAAAATCCCAAAAGAAAGGGTATACGAAATGGAAAGAAAAATATTAATACTACTACTGTTGTCCATAATCTTTTAACAAGTTAGGAAGCTTCTAAGATACTTTAAGTCTTTACTCTCCAACTCCCCCTCAAGTCATGATCTCTTTCTTCTCCCAATGTCATGGAGTCTCTATCCTATCTTTCACACCAGCCTTCTAAATTTGACACACATGTACTGTGTTTGTGAAAATAGTCCTTAAAAATGATTTTCAAGTTTAACCTTGGCACCTTTACATGTCATTTAAGTCATTTGGAGAACTTTATTTTTGCTTTCTTAGGCCTTTTCTTGGTTACCTATGTAGCGAGCTTTAGGTTAGTGATTTCCAAACCAAATGGTTTTAGGACATCAAGTGTTAAGACACCCTCACAAACTTAAATACTCAAGTAACTATGGCCACAAAGACAATTTTTCCTTTTTTTTCCATGCTTTTGTTCTCCAATCACTTTTTTACGTGAATATCCAATGCTTCCTAAGGCACGATTGCCTAGTTACTTAGTGATTGTTAGACTTTCAACATTTTTTTATGCTCAAGTGTTTTAGGTCTTCTGTTATTATCCATAGCCAAGGACTAAAGTGTAAGTGCAATAGAAGGTACACATGAGTTTAAGGATAATCCAAATGATGCTATTTTTTAGATTTTTTCACCACTCTAAGGTTTAAGAGACGCCATTCTATCAGCTTTACCTTTGAACTCCAACTCAAAGTTGCTTATCTACTCCTAACTAGCTAAATTATTATGGATTCCTTAATTATTTTTTGTTTTTGATATTTATTTATTTATTTATTTATTTTTGAATTTTTTTGAGAGGAAAAATAAAAAGACACATAGGATGCTCCTCCCATACTTAAACTGTGCATTGTCCTCAATATATGTAACAATATGATATGATCAATGAATTGAAATAAAATTAGGAAAATAATATTTAATCAGGGATGAGGTGCTTCTACTTCTAAGAAAAGAATAAATAAATATCTACATATTTACAAGATAGATAAAATCTCAAGTCTCAAGATTTAGGTAGAGGCCTAGCCTTCCAATCTTCTTCCCTTTTACTCAAAAACCATTTCAGCTTATCCTCAGTTAATTCAGAAGTATCCTCCTCTATGAATGAGGCTTTAAAGGCTCATATTCCTCATATGCATTTTGAATCTGTGAGTGGATGTTTGTGCAAGATGGCGTATGAGCTAATTTAGTGATAGGATCCAAATATTGAGGTGGAATGTAGATAGTGGAATCAATAGGTTTATTATTAGATGGAGAAGATGACTTGAGTAGGGACTCATGAGAGATAGGAAGATGTTCAATTCCAATGGGTTCTATTTGTTCATGGACCTTCTTAGTAAGCTCCTAGGCCTTTTTACACTTGTTGGAATTCTTAGACTTCGACTTAGTCGTATTTTTAGATCCAAGCCCCATAACCAAAACATTAGGATATTTTAGGGAACGCATGAATTGATTATCTATCTTGAAAACATTAAGTTCTACCATCATATCGCAAATGTGAGCTTCAAATCTTCAATATATCATTTCGACATTTGATCAGGGCATTGGATGTTACCAAAAATGGTCGACTCAAAATGATAGGTATTTCACCCTTAGGGTTTGAGACCCGTTGAGTTTCTTGAACAATGAAATTTACAAGATATATGAATCCCCAAACCTTCACAAGAATGTTTTCTATTATTCCCATAGGCTTTTTGATGGACCTATTGTAACCATGCCTATGATAACTTTTCACGTGGCGCGAAAGGCCAAATGCACAGGGGCTAGCGAAGTCACAGCAAAAGTGATAAAAACAATGAATGCAAAAGTCGCCACCTAATTTACTTAAAACTGGGAGACAGGGAAATCTGTTTTAAAATAATGAAAACAATGCATATGTGCATGATTCATGCCAATGGAAAAGGTCATTACGAACCAAAAAGTTGGGTAAAGATCCCTGTTACACACGGAGAAGGTATTAGGCACCCCTGTGCGCCTGACAAGTCGGTCTTTCATGGCTTTTCGCTCATTTATTTGACTATGTAGGCTTTGTAGCCTATTTCTGTATGCCCAAAGGCGAAATGCAATGCTATGCTATGTACATGTTGTGCCTTATGCTAAATATGGGTAGAGGGATTGTAGGGCTTGTCCTAATGCTCTGTAATGCTACTCAAGTTATGGACCAAGCATTGGTGCAAAGATATTACACCAACATGGCCATGGATCCACTAATACTGAGTGGCTAACGTCTTTGGTTTGCTACATGCAAAACATATGCTATCATGCATGTATGAGTGTGAAATCATGCCGGTATGATCCTAGTATATCCAGGAAAATACATAAGAAAAACCAGAGTCAAAACAAATCAGGAATCATGCAAAATAATATGTCAAAAGCTACTGTTTGCACATTGAAACAGGCAAGTGCGCCTATCTGATGTGCCAGAAAGGTGCGCTAGTTCAATGCACCACTGATATGTGCCAGTTCTGTGCGCCTCTGAGATGAGACCCAAAAACTACAGGATAGATAGTAAATTGACTGGTGTGCCATGCTAATATGAAATCATGTAAATATGCTAAAGACTGCCTGTTCATCCTAGATGCCAAAACCCAAAACACACATGGGATCACCACTCTTCCATGAAGCCATAAAGGAACGGGTGACAATCCCATAGAAACATGAACGGGTCTTGTGCTCAGAGGCCTCACACAGACCACACACCTATCTCAATAAGCAATGGCTAATGCACAAAACCAAAACAGAAGCATGCAAAGAAAACAACATGGAGAAGAAGGCAAACTACACAGAGCATAAAGGCTTGCATAGGCATACAAGGGAGTCATGAATCCATCAAATCAGATCACTTGCATTAGCATAACACCAATGAAATCTAATAAAACCCACCAACTCTTGCACGTCCACGAGATTCAATAAAACAAGGGACAAAAAAGCAAGCATATATCTCACCAAGCATATGATTCATTAAGATGAACATAGGAATAAAGAACGAAAGGAATAGCTATATAAAAACATATTCCAAGAGAGTGTTATGCTCTATAAACATGGTCCAGCAATCATAAAATTAAGCATACAACCTATCATGAAGAGTTCCCCCAAAAGAGCCAATAACCATGGAAAAACCTCATACCTCATGAACATAGTCTAGCTACATGGAAAGGATTGAATGCTAACCTGATTGTTGTGCTTTTGTCCTTCCCCCACGAGTGGCTTGAGATGGGCTCTAGTGGTTGAAAACAAAGGTTCCCTTCCTCCCAAGTTGCCTCCAAGTGATGCAAGATGAGGGGTTTTGTGGAGGATATGTGTCATGCCCCACATTTTCCACAATAATTTAAAACAAATTAAATTACGGAAAAATTAAAGCCAAACAGTAAATATCTAACTACCAAGAACCTTTGTGTGCGGCTAAGAGACTCTAGACTATATGTACTACGCTAACTCTCTGCATGCCTGCACCTACAAACCAAAAATACGAGGAAAAACGTATGAGTGACAAACGTCATCCAGTACGCACCCCCAAGGAAAACAACGAAAAACAAAACATAGTCAACTTTCTTTTAAATTCATTTCGCAAACCATTTTCTCAAAACCTTACAAAACAGGCCCACACTGGTCAAAACCACAACCAGTGCTCTATTAGCTCAAAATCATAAGAAAAGGCACTCAATGGCCAAAACCACACACAGTGAGTCGGGAAGCCCGGTGCCAGGCAACCTAACTCTGGCTACATGTAATACGCTGAGAAGTGACCACTGCGTTCTGCACTGCCATCGTGACGGCCACCCTGTGTAGGAGTGTTCACCGTCCCACGATCCTCCCCCTCTGGAGAACCCTCAAAAACCAACCCCTCCCTGGGAAGGCTGTCCTGTCTCTCAGGACGCTACCAGCTACGGGGCACGTGTTCCACCTGCATTGGCCACCACAGGGTCTGCCTTCTCACGGCGTCCTCCACACACGGTGCTCAAGAGGGAGTGTCATACCTCCACACCCGAAGACACCCGATCGTTAGTGCTCACAGTGACAGCAGGAGTATCATACCTCCCCATCATGCCACAAGACACCTCAACCAGCAGACCACAACCTTAGCCTTGAGACGACAGTCAAGGAGTTTCATACCTTCAGGACCCGACGCCCCTCAGCCTCAGGTATCTCGGCTGCTGACCTCAACCAAGGAGTCACACCCGACCACCCGAGAATGTTGTCACATTCCCTGGTCCAGACGACACGATCCCACACTGTCTCGGCCCGCACATAGAAAACCAAGAAAATATTTTCCAAAACAGGTCAACTATCTCTTTGAAATCCATTTTCCAAAACTATTTTCATATCTTTGAAAATTCTTCCAAAACCTTGGCAAAACGGCACATCAGGTGTCCCGAGGGACCACCATTGACGACCCGCAATCCCATCAAACAAGGACAATACAAACCAATCCGAAAAACCACTGCATCAAAAATACATTTCCCAAAAATCTAGGAAAACCCCAGAAAATACCATGCCAGACACACGCATGTGGCCCACGCGTCAAGTCCGTGCCCTTGCTACTTTCGTCCAAATGCCAACAGAGCCTAGACCAAGGGTCAGAATCATTGCCGAACTCGCACATGTGGCCCACCCAATCACCCTGCACCCCTAGTTTTCTATCAGAATTCAGGCAACATGCAGTAGGGCACCCGAAAATCACCTTGGGTGGGAGCTCCTATTGGACCTGCCAAACAACCACTGAAAAACTCAAGTAAAACATATGTGGTAGACCCTCGAGTCTACTCCTAAACCTAACAAACAAAACCAAAATCCATTCACCATGCATCAAGATATAAAATCGCAAAGGAAGAAGGGTCAAAATGACCCAAAACACACCAACCACCATAAATACCCATAAATAACACAATAAATTCTCACAAATTCTAAAACATTAAATTTAGCCTAGATTACATGCATCCTAGGCTTTTCTACCATTTTACATGATTTCTACACATTAAAATGGGGTTACGTTCCTGCAAACGGCCTCCGACAATCTCTGGCTTACTCCGACGAATTCTGACGACCCTACACGTCCTCTGACAATCCACGACCCCAAGGATGTCGTTCTGGAGCCTCCCGCACCACCACGAGCCGCCGTGAGCCACCGCCTCCCACCTCCGACTCTCTGGCCCTCTCTTTGATCACCTACACTCACCCGCGAATGGAAATAGGAGTGAAGAAAAAGAAGGAGAAAATGGAGAAGGAGTGGAGGGGGAAAGGAGGAAATGGAAAGGAAGGGAGGAGGGCTCGGTTGGGGTTGTGGTGGTTGGGGAAGGCTCGCCGCATGCACATGTTAAATACATGGGAAAGAGGTCACCGTGCACCTGCTCGCCTCACGTGCACACCAGCCAATCTTCGACCACCCACTAGCCTCGCCTCACACAGCCCAACCGCCAGCACTAAGGCACGCACCCACGGCTCCCTGCACCAACCACCATCCACAGCCAACGGCCCACGACCACGGGTCCCATGTGGACCCACACCTAGGCCCACAAGCATAATGCCACAATGCATAGTGCCAAACCACGCACAGGGACATGCAAATAGAAGTCGGCCCACGAGGCCCAAGTCCAAAAGCACAAAACCACACAACGGGCCTCGGAACAGTAACACCTGTCTTGGAATAAAATTCATAAATTGTAAATAATTACAAAATGAATTTTATGGGTGTTACATCCTAACCACCTTAAAAGAAGATTTTGCCCTTGAAATCACTAGGCGAAAAGATACTGGTACTAGGCTAGGATGGCTTCCTCACGTTCCCACGTGGCCTCCGTGGCTCCATGATGCCACCACCGCACCAAAACAAGCGGAATCACCTTGTTCCGCAGCACCTGCTCCTTGCAGTCCACAATCTCGACGGCATCCTCCACAAAGGACAGATCTTCCTGGAGCCCTTCTAGCTAAACTAGAATCACATGAGAAACGTCAACCAGGCACTTCCACGGCATGGAGACATGGAACATGTCGTGCACGGACGACATCTCTGGTGGTAGATCCAACCGATAAGCAACTTCACCAATCCTCTAGGTGATCTGGTACAGGCCAATATAGCGAGGACTCAGCTTGCCACGCTTCCTGAACCTCATAACACCCTTGGTCGGCGACACTTTCAGGAACACATAGTCTCCCACCAAAAACTCCAGTGGTCTCCGCCTCCTGTCGGCATAGCTCTTCTGTTGACTCTGTGCAGCCAACAACCTACTACAGATCAGATCCACCTTGTCCGCATACAACTGCACAAGCTCAAGACCAATCAACTGCCGCTCGCCCACCTTGCTCCAGCAAACCTGCAATCTGCATGGCTTACCATACAAAGCTTCGTATGGCGCCATCCCGATGCTCAAGTGATAACTATTATTGTAGGCAAACTCAATCAACGGCAAATGGTCCTCCCAACTCCATTGAAATTCTAAGGCACATGCTCTGAGCATATCCTCCAGCGTCTAGATAGTCCTCTCTGTCTGACCATCCGACTGAGGATGAAATGCTGTGCTATAGTTGAGCACAGTGCCAAAGGCCTCTTGCAGATTTCTCCGGAACCTCGTGGTGAACCTTGTGTCTCTGTCCGACACGATGGACACCGGAACACATGCAGGCTAACCACCTCGGAGACATACAACTCTGCCAGGCGGTGCATCGGAAGCTTCACTCGAATGGCCAGGAAGTGAGCAAACTTGGTTAACCGATCCACGATCACCCACACAGTGTCGTTCTTCCTCTGAGTCTACAACAAACCAGTCACGAAGTCCATCGAGATGTGCTCCCACTTCCACACAAGAATATCCAACGACTGCAAGGTCCCTCCAGGTCTCTGGTGCTCTGCCTTGACCAACTGGTAGGTAGTGCACCTCGCCACATGGTCAGTAACATCTCTCTTCATGCCAGGCCACCAAAAGTTCCGCTTCAGGTCTCAGTACATCTTCGTACTCCCGGGGTGAATGGTGTACCTAGACCGATGCGCTTCATCCAACAACCTCTACTTGGCCTCCTCATGTTGGGGCACATACAGACGCATATCATACCTCAGCTCTCCATATGCCCCAACAGAGAAATAAGGCTCTCCACTAGCCTCCAGCTTCTCAAACACAGCCTAAACAAACAGATCAAGCTACTGGCAAGCGACAATAAACTCTAACAGCTTAGGGGGGAACAAACAAGTTGGCCACCCAGGCACCAACTGTTCCCTGAGCTTGTCGCTTCAGTCTGCAGCTCACCAGATCCTCCAACATGGTCCACTCCTTGACCATCAGGCTCGCCATGTCGTGCGTACGCCGACTCAGGGCATCGACGACCACATTGGTCTTGTCGGGATGGTAGGACAAGCTAAAATCATAATCCTTCAAATACTCCACCCAACGGCGTCCCCTCAGGTTGAAGTCCCTCTACGTGAAGATATACTTCAAGCTCTGATGATCAATGCAGACCTTAAACTGCTCCCCATAGAGATAGTGTCACCAGAGCTTGAGAGCAAACACTACGGCAGCCATCTCCAAATCGTGGGTCGGGTAGTTCATCTCATGATCCTTCAGCTGGCGCGAAGCATATGTGATAACATGGCCATGCTGCATCAGAACACACCCTAACCCAACGCCACTAACATCACTATACATAGTGAAGCCACCACTACCAGAAGGCAGAGTCAACATAGGGGCAGAAACCAGATGATACTTCAGCTCTTGGAAACTCACCTCACGATTCTGGTCCCAGCAAAAAGGAACCCCCTTCTTGGTTAACTCTGTCAAAGGTGCAACTATGGAGGAGAAATCCCTGATAAACCTCCTATAATAGCCTGCTAGACCCAAGAAACTCCTGATCTCAATCAAAGTCCTAGGTCGCTCCCAACTACTCACTGCCTCAACCTTGGCAGGATCCACTCTGATGCCTTCTCCAGAAATCAAATGGCCAAGGAACATGACTTCGCTCAGCCAAAACTCACACTTGGAGAATTTGACGTACAACTGATGACGCCTCAGAGTATCCAAAACCGCCCTCAGGTGTAAGGCGTGAGTCTCAACATTAGGAGAATAGACTAGCACGTCATCAATAAAAACCACAACGAACTTGTCCAGAAAAGAGCTGAAAATCCTGTTCATTAGATCCATAAACGCAGCCGGTGCATTAGTCAAGCCAAAAGGCATGACCGTGAACTCGCAATGCCCGTACCGCATCTAGAGAGCAGTCTTCTAAATGTCTGAGTCCCGTATTCTCAACTGGTGATACCCTGACCTCAGATCAATCTTCGAGAACACTGATGCAGACTGCAACTAGTCGAATAGGTCATCAATGCAGGGCAGAGATACTTGTTCTTCACCATGATCTGGTTCAGCATTCGATAGTCTATACACAGTTGAAGTGAACCATCCTTCTTGCGGACGAACAAGACAGGCACTCCCCACAGAGACACACTCAGCCTGATAAACCTCTTGTCCAACAACTCCTACAACTGAGTCTTGAGCTCTTGCAATTCCTCTGGTGCCATGCGATAAGAAGGCTTCGACACAGCACCAGAATTGGAGATCAGATCGATCGAGAACTCTACTTCCATGTGATGTGGCATACCAGGCAAATCATCAGGGAAAACGTCGGGATATTCACACACCACAGAAAAGTCGTGAACACCCAACTCAGGAGAAGTGGAGGTAACTATACTAACTAGATAACCCCACGCAACCCCTGACCAAAGACTTATAAGCCTTCATAGCTAAAATGACAAGCTTAGGCTCACCCTAACACCCACCCTGCACAAAGAAAGACCAATCCTCAGGAGACCCAAAATAAACTCTCCTCTGAGCACAGTCGATCAAAGCGGACTGTTGTGCCAACCAATCCATGCCGAGTATCACATCGTACTCCTACATGTTCATCACAATCAGGCTGGCGTCAAACTCTCTGCCATTCAACGTCAAGTCGACAGACCGCAGATACCACCATGCCAAACTGTGCTCCCCCAGCAGCGTCACCACGCTGAGATGAAAGGCCAGTTTAGCTGGTCTCTCTCCGAAATCCGCCGTGAAAGACTCAAAGATAAAGGAGAAAGAACTCCCTGAGTCAAACAACACTTTGGCCATCCAGCCAGCCACAATAAAAGAACCTGATGGCCAAACAAAACAACACCACACATCCATACAATCAGGCAGATGTCCAGATTACAAGGAGATTACAACATATCTCATAGGGTTACAAAACCAACTATTCATCCTTACCCTCAACAACATCTCCCGAAGACCTAGTGCCTGGAGCTGTAATGGTGAACACCTGTCCCCTAGTCAGCTGCTACGCTGTGCTTCCAGCCTTCTTAGGCGGTTCCGGACAAGATCTATGAACGTGTCCCTCTTTCCCACAATTATAGCACACCACAGGAGCTGAGGTCCACCTAGGTTGGGGACAAAATGCAACGATGTGGCTCACCTGACCACAATTGAAGCACTGGTTCCCACCTGGAGCACTAGACCCTGTCTAACTGAGGCCAGCTCCGCTACCCCCAGCAAAACACCGTCGGCCTGTAGAGGAAACACTGGACCTCGCCTTTTGCTTCTTCTCAAGGATACATGAACTACCAACACTTGGAGGACAGGAGAAAGAGAACAGAAAGGTAAAAGAAGACTTACCCTTCCCCTTGGGATGACTCTCTAGAAACTTCTAATGCTCCACCTCGAAGCGATAAGCCATCCCAACCATGTCCTCCACAGTGTGGCACCTACAGCCCATCACCTTCACCCGCAGCTCGAGGTTCAAACTGTCCCAAAACCTCTACACCTGCTCCTCCTCAAACTCATAGGCAGGAGCAAAGCGTTCCAGTCTAGCGAACTCAGTCTCATACTTGAGCACCGACATCATGCCCTGCTCTAGACTCCGAAAATCTCAGCGAAGCTGCTCCTTCACATGAGCGGGAAAATACTTGTCATAGAAGGCCACCTTAAAATCCTTCCACTGGATGCTAATAGTGACTGAGTCTGGGAATTTCAGTCGCCTCACAGACTTCCACCACCTATCTGCCTCACCATCCAACAGGTAGGTCGCCAGTCGCACCCAATGCTCCTCCAAGCACGCCATGCTGTCCAGCATCTTCACCACATTCTTCAACCAGGCCATGCCCTCCTCAGCACTGACCTTGCCCTTGAACGACAGTGGACGAAGCTTCGTGAACTAGTTCAGCCACAGGTCACCCGACGGTTCACTAGCACTACTCTTGTTGAACGCGTGAGAGATCCCGTGTGCCAAACTCCTCAATTCTGCACGAACTGCCTTCCATCCACCTACATTTTCTCGGGACTCGGTCTCCTCGATAGGGGCCTTGCTTTTATGACCACGAGGAGGCATCCTGCCAGAGAAAGGCAAAGTACTTGCACCACAGACAAAGCAACAACTAGAAAACCAAGGTGAGAAATTAGGTGCAGACTCTACCATGCATGCAAAACCTATGGAGTCTCTAGACCGGATACCCTAGGTGTAGTGCAACCTAGTGAACCTGGAGCTCTGATACCAAAACTATCACGCCCCACATTTTCCACAATAATTTAAAATAAATTAAATTACAGGAAAATTAAAGCCAAACAGTAAATATCTAACAACCAGGAACCTGTGTGTGCGGCTAGGGGACTCCAGACTATATGCACTACTCTAACCCTCTGTATGCCTACACCTACAAACCAAAAACATGAGGAAAAACGTATAAGTGACAAAAGTCACCCAGTACATACCTCCAAGGAAAACCATAGAAAACAAAACATAATCAACTTTCTTTTAAATTCATTTCGCAAACCATTTTCTCAAAACCTCACAAAACAGGCCCACACTGGCCAAAACCACAACTGGAGCTCTACTAGCCCAAAACCACAAGAAAAGGCCCTCAATGGCTAAAACCACACATAGTGAGTCGGGAATCCCAGCACCAGGCAACCTAACTCTAGCTACACGCAGTCCACTGAGGAGCGACCACAGCGTTCTGCACTGCCACGGTGACGGCCATTCTATGCAAGAGCGTTCACCGTCCTGCGATCCTCCCTCTCTGGAGAACCCTCAAAAGCCAACCCCTCCCTGGGAAGGCTGTCCTGTCTCTCAGGACGCTACTAGCTACGGGGCACATGTCCCACCCGCATTGACCACCACAGGGTCTACCTCCTCATGGCGTCCCCCACACACGGTGCTCAAGAGGGAGTGTCATACCTCTACACCTGACGACACCCGAGCCTCAATGCTCACAGCGACAGTAGGAGTATCATACCTCCCCGTCATGTCACAAGACACCTGAACCTGCGGACCACAATCCTAGCCTTGAGACGACAGTCAAGGAGTCTCATACCTTCAGGACCCAATGCCCCTCAGCCTCAGGTATCTCGACCCTCAACCTCAACCAGGGAGTCGCACCCGACCACCCAAGAATGTCGTCACATTCCCTGGTCCCGACGACACGGTCCCACACTGTCTCGACCCGCACACAGAAAACTAGGAAAATATTTTCCAAAACAGGCCAACTATCACTTTGAAATCCATTTTCCAAAACTATTTTCATATCTTTGAAAATTCTTCCAAAACATCTGCAAAATAGCACATCAAGTGTCCCAAGGGACTACCACTGACAGCCTGCAATCCCATCTAACAGAGACAATACAAACCAATCCGAAAAACCACTGCATTAAAAATACATTTCCCAAAAATCCAGGAAAATCCCAAAAAATACCATGCCAGACACACGCATGTGGCCCATGCGTCTAGCCCGTGCCCTTGCTAATTTCATCTGAACGCCAATAGAGCCTAGACCAGGGGCTAGAACAGCTACCGAGCGCGCGTAATTGGCCTGCGCCCCTAGTTTTCTGTCAGAATTCAAGTGACTTGCAGTAGGGCACCCAAAAATTGCCAGGGGTAAGAGCTCCGATCGGACCCCCCATACAATCACCAAATAACTCAAGTAAAACTTATGTGGTAGACCCTTGAGTCTACTCCTAAACCCAACAAACAAAACCAAAATCCATTCACCATGCATCAAGATATAAAATCGCAAAGGAAGAAGGGTCAAAATGAGCCAAAACACACCAATCACCATAAATACCTATAAATACCACAACAAATTCTCAAAAATTCTAAAACATTAAATTTAGCCTAGATTACATGCATCCTAGGAATTTCTACCATTTTACATGATTTCAACACATTAAAATGGGGTTACGTACCTGAAAACGGCCTCTAGCGATCTCCGACCGACTCTGGAGAATTCCGGCGACCCCGCACGTCCTTCAACACTCCATGGCCCCAAGGACGTTACTCTAGAGCCCTTTGCACCGCCACGAGCTATCATGAGTAACTTCCACCCACCCACGACTCTCTGGCCATCTCTTTGATCACCCGCACTCACCTGCGAACGGAAAGAGGAATGAAGAGGAAGAAGGAGAAAATGGTGAAGGAGTGGAGGGGGAAAGGAGGAAACGGAAAGGAAGGGAGGAGGGCTCTGCTGGGGTTCTAGTGGTCGGGGAAGGCTCGCCCCATGCACACGTTAAATACGTGGGAAAGAGGTCACCGTGCACTTGCCCGCCAATCTCCGGCACGCACTCACCAGCCAGTCTTCGGCCACCCACCAGCCTCGCCGCACATAGCCCAATCGCCAACACCAAGGCAGGCACCAACGGCTCCCCGCACCAACCACCAGCCACAACCAACAGCCCCTGAGCATGGGCCCCACGCGGACCCACACCCAGGCCCACAAGCACAGTGCCAAACCACACACAGGGACATGCAAACATAAGCCGGTCCACGAGGTCCAAGCACAAAACCACACAACGGGCCTCAGAACAGTAACACTCGTCTAGGAATAAAATTCATAAAATGTAAATAATTACAAAATGAATTTTACAAGTGTTACAATATGGGTGAAGGGATTTCTTCCTATGCTAAGTGGATGATTTCTTGCTTAGTGGTGGAAGTTTTGGCTATGGGTAGAGGCTAGGTCGTGAGTGCTTCTATGCTAAGATGCGAAGGCTCTTCCTCTCTCTCTTTTTCCAACCCCTTTCACCAATGGCTATCCAAGGCATTATATAGTGAATGATCTTGGGAGTTTTGGAAGTTCTAAAGCCTTGAGAAACAAAGGGACTCCACCCAAGACCAAATGATCATCCTCATACTATTTATGGTGGAGAGACTATGAGGATGATGGTTGCACCAATCTATGTACTTATTGAATCATGGGAGAGACTATATAATCACTTCTTTGCCCCATCCTTAAGTGCAAATGATAAGAATCTCAATTTAATTCCATCATCAGATAACTGTTGTAGCTTTATCATTGCACATACTTCCTCAAACTCCCTAAGAAAAAGGTAGGCATCTCCTTCTCCATTAAATTTGGACAACATGTTAATGTAATGGCCCTTAAGCTTAAAATTGTTCCCATTAGGTGTAGGCATTCTAATGCATGAAGGTTGGGCTATTTTAACAAGGTAGCATCTATCCTGAAGAGATTATTGATTAATTATTTCATCCATCTTTGTATCTTTAATATCACTTTTATTATAATCACGTAGGTTGAGCTCCAAACTAACTAAGCAATGTGTATAGTCCCTAACCCAAACTAGCATGCACTGACTAACTCAACTTGATAGATTGGCGAATCCTAAATTAGATGAGAATCTAGATAGACGAGAGGATACCTAAATCTAAAGATAGATGAGGGACGAATAGACGCAAACCCTAATCTAAACACACAAGACACAAAAAAAAACTAACTCTATGGTTGATCTAAAAATTTAGACACCTCCTAACTTTAAAGTTGGCTTTCAAGATTATCAAACTAAAAAATCCTTAACCTAATTCACTAGGTAAGTAGAGGAATATAGGAGGCTTCCTATGCTTTTGCAATGGACCTAAGTAGAGAACCACCTTCCTTTTAAGACGTAGTCTTATAAACCATTTGCCTAGACACCAAAAAGATAAAAAAAAAAATCCAAATTTGATTCTTTATTAAGATTCCTTTCCTAATTAAGGTCAAAATCCTAAGGGTCAATGTCTAATCGATTTTAAATTAAGCTCAAGGTCAATGCAAAATGTGGCTGGTTGTTTATGGACCAAGGAAGGGTGGTGAAATCCGTATCTTATCTTGATTGGGTTTTGTCTTTAAAAATCTATTAATATGAAATGTAACAACCAATTATGCAACAAACAAGTTGTAGAATCCTAAATCTATATGCTCTATAATGTAAAGAAAAAAGACTCACCTTGATTCTTCAGCAATCACCAACAATTAATAAATTTAATTAAAAATAAATATTAGTAAATCAGTAAACATGCAATCCTATATGATGAATGACTTAAACAAGTATATGTTTCCAATCTTGTAATGCAGGATTTTCTTTAATGTTCAAGTTGCATGTATTTTAAAATAATGATCAGAGAATAATATCAAAGACTAACTGTAGATATATATTGAAAAGGTCAAAACAAACTAATCTACAAAAATTGATAATATCTACAAAAACTATGAACACCTCCTAAGCATCCATATAACAGTAAAATGTTTTAAAATTCTTCCTACGTGCTCCTTTTCTCTTATGTTATATCCTGCTAACTTAAATATCCAAAACCAAAATCTCGCACTACAAACACGACTCAAAATAAACTTTTGATGCAAGACTAGACACGACGACAACTACGTATACTTAAATTAAAACTAATCTGAATAATTACAGTCAAAATCATAAAAATACAACGAGTACCCCAACAATGATACCAAAAACTTGATGTGTACATTTTAATTAATCGCAAGTGTACGTCGTATATATAGGTTGATCGCATTGAGACTTGAGACTTTCAAATCTTTGATTGTAAAATGCAAATTAGAAAATTAAAAGAGATGATGAAGGATTTTATCTAAAGTTAATTATGAAGAAGGAATCACAAAGAAAATATTGATAGTAGAAAGCACATTTAGAGTTTCTATTCATTAGATCATAGTAGATCATGAAAATATTTAGTTCATCTCATCTTTTGCAACTGTGACCATACCAAAGATAACTCACAAGAGGCATGAAAAGCCAAATGCACGAACTGATATAGTCATGGCGAAAGCTAAACAAAAAGGTAAGGAAAATAAAGGAATCACCACCTAGTTTATTTAACGGGAAGATGAGGAAAATTGAATGCCAGAAAATGTGATAAAAATTTATGCAAATGCAATGTGTGTGAATGATTCATGCCAAATGGATGCGACACAAAGGTCACTATGTGCCAGAGAGAGGATAAGGACTCTTGTTACGTGTGGGGAAGGTGTTAGGCACCTCCACACATTCGTCGAGTTGGTCCTTCTTGGCTAACTTGCTCGCATGTGTAGCTATGTCGGCATACCTGTAACGATCCAACCCCGAGTGGTTACCAAAAACTAGCTACCATTTTTTTTCTTTATTTACTTATAATAATTACTTCCATCAAATCTAAAACTAAGTCTAACATTAAACAACTTAAATCAGAATACTGAATTAAATTAAACTAAATACTTACCCAAAAACTTTGATCTATGGTTGATTGACTCTATCTTCATGCACTAGCAAACTTCAACACCTATCCTGCACCTAAGAAAAATACACCAACAAAACAAACATGAGTGACCACTAAAAGGTCACCCAACACACACTCCACTAAAACTCACATTACATTGGCATCTCTTTTGGATGTCGCATACAATCTTGGACAATACTTTTTTACATCACAAGCAACACAACTTTGAAATCATATCATTGAAAAATATTCTTTTCTTTTCTTTTCTAAATCATATTCTTGACTTTCAAACCATATGAAAGAGTTTCAAAACTTAATGCATACTTGAAATAGCATCTCTTACCAAGTCAAGCTCACAACTACTGGAGAGTGCTACACAAATATTGAGCCTCTGCTCAGTCAAACAACAAACTATATCTCAAAAACTGGCACAATCCCTTTTTTTTTTAAATCATGCTCATGCTTCTCAAAAACATTCTCTTTCTTTTCTTTCAAATCTCATGTATGCTTTTCAAAACTTGATACTCTACTTCAATGAGCCACTCTTGCAAAATCAAGTCACAACTATTAGAGTGTGCCACACTAGTACTGAGCCTCTACTTAGTCAAACAACAAGTAAATCTCAAAACTGGCACAATCCCTTTCTCTTTTCTAAACACTTTCTTTTTATTTTAAAATCTCATGCTTTTCTCAAGCATCTTTCTTTTCTTTTAAAAACTCATGCTTTTTTGAAACACTTTTCTTTTCTTTGAAAGTCTCATACTTTTCTGAAATATCTTTCTTTTTTTGGAAAATCTCATGCTTTTCTCTCAAAAATCTTTCTAATTCTGTAAGAATCACATGCTTTAATGTGATGCATCTCTAGACTAGATTCCAACCCAAAACATAAATCTCAACTCTGTTTAAAACACAAGTCTTGGATGAAACTAGCCTTAAAACTCAAGTCTCTACAAACTCTGGCCACTAGGCTTCTCTAGTGTGTTGTGTTGCCCGACGCCAAGCAACTGACACCTAGCCACAAGCAGTCCACCGAAGTGCGACCAATGGTGCTTGCACTGCCACGGTGAAAGTTCCTGTGTAGGGCATACCACTGCCCCAACCAACGGGCCTCACTGTACGAGGACCACACAACACTACAAGAAAATCGACATTTAGCAAGGACACTCTTCCTCGCAAAGTCCTCGCTAAGTCCTCGCAAAATCCTCGTTAGATAGTTTAACGAGGACTTTACGAGGAATAATTATCCTCGTAGCTATGTAACTCGTTAAATCAATACTGCGAGGATATATCCTCGCAATGTGCTCGTGTCAATTTAGCGAGGAAATTACGAGGAAATATTTCTTCGTAATGTCCTTGCCATATCCTCGTAACTCATCGGTAAGTGCTCACTAAATATAATGAGATTGTATCGTCGTTCCAGTTTTAGCGAGGACATTTCCTCGCTAATTGCTCGCTAAATATCATTATTTTTGCAAGGAAATGTCCTCGCTATGTTCTCGCTAATACTGGGCAGTTAAAAAAATAATAAAACAATACATTATAGAATTGACATTCAAATACTTGTTAAAATGACATTCAAATAAATTCACAAGTACATTATTCGTACACATATACAGATTTCATAATAAAAAAAATTTCATTCGATTATACATCATAAGATTTTACACATTCAAAGTTTTTACAAAAAAATAGCTAATACAACACTGAAATATCTTAATACAAGTGGATAAATATAATACAAGGCAAAACAATATATTACATATCACTTTCATCGGGAACCAACTTACTTTCCTTTACCTTTTGAGGATGATGCATGGATGGAGTGACGACAATGTCTATACTCCTCGAAATCATCCTCATCATCACTTGCCAAATCTTCTTCTTGCTCGTCGGTATATCTTCTGATTATAAAAAACAAACATAACATATATTGTAATGAACAATGATTAAATTATAATATTGAATTCAACCTGACAATTTATATATATAAAAAATTATAAAAGTAAATCAAATTTTACCTTACAAGTCGATCCTCCAAAGCATGTATTTCATCTCTTATTTCATT
>JAMKQA010014283.1:0-31192 GCA_024699735.1 Posidonia australis
CACTTGAAGGCGAGAGTGACCTTTGCACAACTTGTGGTCTCACTCTTGCTTGTCGGAATGGAAGTTGAAGCTCTTTGTACTTGAAGCGAAGTATTGATAGAATTTTGACTCACTCACTTGAAGCATTAAAAGTATGATATCTTAATGAAAATTCAGTGGTTTGTGAGCTGCATATGGACCTTAATTTATAGTGTTAGGCTTTCCTCTAAGTGTGACTAACGACTAGTAAATCTTTTGTTTACTGACGTAAGATTCGGTATGTTGAAATTAATCGGTCGACCGAAAGATGTAACAATCTGAGGTTATAAGAGGAGCACGAAACGTCTCCTGCAAGCCAGGACGCTAGTGTCTTCCTCCATGAGCCACAAGCCCTCCCTTCTCCACAAAGCTAATGTGCTACTTCTTATTCTCTTTCTTCGTTGTGCTTCCTCTTCTTTCATCTTCTTCTTCCCCTTCTCCCATTCCCTTGGATTTTGATGAAGAGAGAGAGAGAGAAAGAGAGAGAGAGAGAGAGAGAGGTGATCGTTGAAGGTGTGCCTGGTTTCGGGACATCGTCTTCGTGTCCACAGTGAGGGCCGGAGTTCTTGGGTTGGATGGTGAAGCCTGCAGTGGTCGTTGGTGATGGTGCATAGCTAGCGTTCTTAATGTGCACACTCCGCAACTTCGCTCCATTTCATATAAAATTTATATGATCGTGTTCCTTGTGTAATTCTAAACACGATGGAAATGATTTCTTGATTTTTGGTTGAGTATGCGATTTTTAATGGTAAAAATTTAGAAATAATTGATACTATTCTTCAGTTGCATTTTTCGATGATTTCTCGAATTATATTGCTTGGATTTTGATAATTTTAGTATTGTTGGATTGGTTATTCGATTTCCACATTTCGGTATGTTGGTTGCCAACTATGGTGTCATGTTGATAAAAATAGGAATTTGAGGAGGAGTAGAGGCCCGTAGAGCTCTGGTTGTTGGAGCTTTGGAATTTCAAGGTGACTCGCGGAGAACCACTGCACATTAGGCTTGCAGGTAAGCCACGTGGGTCGGTCTTGTGGTTTTTTAGAGCCCATTCCATACGTTCAATTGATATTTTGGTGCTTTGATTTTGGTATTTCAGTTACCACTGTGATATTTAGTTTTGTGAATGCCATGGTCGTATACAAATGGTTTTGAAAATATATTTCAAAGCTTATGTAATAATGTTTCGAGAGAGTTTTTTGTGGTTTTCTAGTTTGGTGGATCAAGAGACAAATGGGTTGTGTTATCTGGACCAAAGGGTGTGACGACACTCTTGGGCGGTCGGACATGTCACCTAGGTTGATGTCAGAGACCAAGAGGTTGATGACAAGTGTTCGTCGAATCCTAGAGGTATGAAACCCCTGGATTGTCATTCAAGAGACTGAGGTTGAGGTCTGTGGGTCAAAGTATCATCCAGACTTGGAAGTATGAGACTTCGATTGCTCTTGGTGTTGAGACCCAAGATACGTCCGTATCTGGTGGTTTCGTGGCAACGAATTTAGGAGGTATGAGACTCTTGAGTAATTGGACATGATACTCTAGTTGCTACGGGTACCGAGTATTGGTGGGTATTGGCAAAGCTTAGGAGTAGAGTCCGTATCTGGTGGTTTCATGGCAACGAATTTAGGAGGTATGAGACTCTTGAGTAATTGGACATGATACTCTAGTTGCTACGGGTACCGAGTATTGGTGGGTATTGGCAAAGCTTAAGAGTAGAGTTTGAGCACGGAGTAGGACGTTAAGAATGCATACCCTATAGTTTTTCCTTCAAGTGGAAGGACAATTCACCTAGGTATAGGGTGAACAGGCTTTTCAAGCGTGAAATTAACCTTTCGAGAGTCTTACAGGTGGTGAGACATCGAGATGAGTAGACTCTTTCATAGGATGGTTGTTTGTGATAGTGTTGTAATGCCATGTGCGCTACGCAACAGTACTGATACTACCCAATTATTAAATTAAGGTTAAAGTAACTATGATTAACAATTAAATAGGTAAATAATTTAAACTATCTACCCAAAAACCTGTGTGCAACTAAGTGGTTCCAAAATTCACATCAAAACAAGGCTACACTGTCAACGTTGCACCTGGAAACAAAATAAAAATAAAATACACGTGAGTGACATCAATTTCACAGAGTATGTGCCCTCAAAACCAAATTTGGGAAAAAACCTAAAGAACTACTAAAGTCATGAAGAAACACTGCACAATCAAGAAATCCATATGTAAATTATGCTTTTTCAAAACGCATTTATCATTTTCTATGAAATTTCATGTATCTTTGCAAATCACATTTTCATGCATTTCAATAGACAAATCCTAGATTGAAGTCCATCCCAAAATATAAATCAATTCCTATCTCAAATTATAACAAAGTACGACTGAAAACTAGTTCAAATCACAAGTTTTAGCTCAGCTAGAATCTGACTCACAACCACAAGTCAAGCTACAACTTCATTTTAGCTCAAAACCACAAGTCAAACTACAACTTGATTCTAGCTCAAAACCACACACACAGTCTCAACAAAATCTGTTGTATCACCCTAGTCATGCCCTGACTATGGGTGATCGACCTGACCACAAGCAGTTGCTGAGGATCCAACCCACACCCTACTGCAATGTCTCGATGAACCATCCCACGTAGGAGTTCAACTGCCCCGCTCACAGCCTCATAGTATCACACGGATAACAAGCATTGGATGTGTCCTCACTACGCCTTGGGTGCTCGAGCACCTAGGGACTCTAACCCCAGACTCGACTAGCACCGGCATTAATGGCAGTTTGGGTCTACCTTACCCTGAGTCTTGCCTTATCACAACACACAGTCATGAGGCTCACTCATCGGTCCAAACTCGACAACCACAACCTAAAACTTGTCTCGACTATTCTAAGGTATTAATATCCCGTGTTGGTACGGTCTGTCGGTCCACGTGGTTCCTGTAAAACCTTGGAAATTTTTTTAAAACATACGCATCTCTTTTTGAAAAACCTTTTTAAAGTCATATTATCTTCAAAAGCCATTTCCAAGCATTTTCACAATTATTTAACCATTTATTATCATACAATCATCATTTTTTATCACAAAATCATTTCCCAAGTATTTCCTAATCATTATTGGAATTCATTATCACAAAAAGATTTCATGATTATGTTTTCATGTGTGACCACGTCGACCCGGAGGAGGGGGAAGTGGATACCAGCCATGCCAAGATGGTGAAGGCGCAAGGATAGGATAAAAGGAAAGAAAAAAGAAAGGAGTCGCTACCTAATCTTTTAAGGGAAAGACGAGGAAAACTATAAAAGGATGAATGCATGGGATGCAGATGGGAAGGCTGGATGTCTACTACTAAAGGATGGGTAAGGATTCCTATTACGTACGAGGAAGGTATTAGGCACCCTCGTACGCCCGAGAAACTCGATTTTCTAGTCCAATTGCTTGCTAAAGGTTAGATGAATGTTTGCTAAACCTGGATCATGCTCTAATCATGCTAATATGTAAGCAACGACAAGATTAAATGGAAAAATCGAGATGCATGCTCATGAATTGGGGTATAGGGGTAATTTGGCCATTTTCCCTTGTTAGAGATGACAAGTGCTTGCATGGGGGCGATGCATAGCCTAAGCTATGTCAAAATGAATGCTAAATATCTGGATAATGTCATTTGCAAGAAACAGGGAGAAGAAAAATCACCAAATGGATGTAAATGCAATAAATGGCAAACGTAGGGACTAAAACGCAAACTTCGCAGTGAGAATGACAAAATAGATGAAAAACAGGTTCATGGTCCTAATTCTGACATGCAAATGACGTGTCCAGTGTCGATGCGGCACAAGGATGCAAAAATTGCACTTAGATAATTTCCAGAAAATTCAGGGACTAAAGTGCAAAATTTACATGAGTGCAAATGCGGCCAAAAAACGAGGCAAAAGGTCAAATCTCGTTAAAACATGGTTTGCAAGTCGATTCTGTGATTAAATGCAAAACAAGGGTGGAAAATAGCCCAAAGCTAGATGGAAAACATTTAAAAACCCTAAATGAGGAATTTAGAAATAAATTAAGGGCCAAAATGTAAATTTCATGCTCAAAAATGCTTTAATGTGAATTCAGGGGCTTTTCTGCAAAATTTCAGGGTCTGGTTGTGACGAAAATCAATCCTTTATGTTGGTCAGAGTAATTATGAAGTTTCTTGAGGTTTAAAGTGCAAAATTCATAGTGAAAACTCATTTTAAAAAGTCCTAGGAGTTAAATGCAAATTTCCATTACCTAATTGAAAAGAAATTTCTGTTTCCATGAAGAACAGTATGATTCCTAGAGAATCCAGGGTTCAGATTGCAAATTTCCCAAAGACAAAACATTCTAGAAAGCTTCAAGGGTCTAAATGCATATTCTTAGGACCTAAATGTGATAAAAACATGATTTTATTGATCACCAGTACCATTTGAAAACATTTAGGGATCATTGTGAAATTTTCACATGGAAAAACTTGTTTCAATAACTTCAGGGACTTAAATGTAAATTTTCTGGACTTAAAAGTAATAAAAACATGAATCAATATGTAAAGAATTAAAAGATGAACTCTTCAGGAGGCTAAATGCAAAATTCACAGATAAAATAAAGAATAAAAACTATTTTAAAACTATATGGATTAAAATACAAATGTCTGGACCCACATGCAATAAAAAAGGACTGAAATGTAATAAATAAAGAGCTAAATTGCAAAAATTAAAAACTTATTGCAAAAATTTAAAACTTATGTGAATGGGCCATAAATGGCCTATTTGAAGATCGCCGACGCACTGCGCCGTCGGAGAACTTTTCCGGCGACCTTCCAGGGGCTTCACAGGGGCTGTCGGAGCGCACGGAGGCCAGGGGAAGCATCTTAGGGGCTCGACAAGGCTCCGGGAGGCGACGACGAGGCTTGGGGAGGTCTGAGACGTCCCCCCCACCTCGAGCACCAGCGAGGTGGTTGGCGACGACGGCTGGAGCGACGCAAGGGCTTGGATTGGCGGTGGAGCGGCTAGGCGATGCTCGGGACGATGTGGGGAGTCTTCTGGAGGCGTGGGGAGGCTTCACGCTTGAGGGAGTGACCCTCCCCACTCCCACGGCGACGGCGACGGCGGCGTTGGGTCACCGAGGCACGGCAGTGGTCCAGGTGATGGGGCAGGGGTCCTCTGAGGCTCGTGGATGCTTGAGGTTTGTCGGGGATGCTTGTGAGGGCTGCGGCGGTGCTTGGGGAGGGGCTACGACGCTCCGTCGACGTCGGTCGGCGGTGACCGGGGATACTGCGGTGGTGTCGTTCCGACTATTCTCTCCAGGAAAGGGGGCACAGAGGGAGAGGAGAGGAGTAGTGAGGGGAAGAGGAGAAGAGGAGAAGAGGAGGAGAGGCCCCCGAGGGGCCTCGCCGGAGGCTAGGTGGCCTGAAGCTCCACCGGTGGGGTGAACCCACCACCGATGACAGGGCAGCAGCGGGCAAGGAAAGGGGGAAATCCCCTGTCGTGGCCCAAACAAGGAAGCCTAATGCTTCCATAGACCTATTGCGAAGGGAAAAGAAAAGGGGGAAGGGAGTTACGTGACGTGGGGTGTCTCACAGGCCGCAACAGCGGTTGACGGCGGCGTCTGGGTTGGCTCCGGCGGTGCTCTGGCTGTTGGTCGGGAGGCTACCAGGGGTCTGACTTCGAGGAGGGGAAGCTTGGACTCTCGGGTGCGAGGAGGGGAAGCTCGTTCTGGGTGAGAGTAGAGTCGTCGGTCAGACCTCCTCTCTATGTCCGCGGTGGGAGTTTTTGAAATCCGGCGAGAGCTTCCTCTACCGTCGATTTTCTTCCATGATCGCCTCTGCCGCTGGATGGGTCGCACCACAGAGGAGGCAAGCTCGAAGATCGCGGCGTCAAGTATTGCGCACCGGAGATGCAGGGATTGGACGCCGGAGATGGCGTCGGAGATCGCGGGTCGCCGGCGGTGAGCTCACCGAAATTATTTTTCTGTGTTTCTAAAGTTTTTTGGTTTATGGATTTTAGGCTTATTGGGCCTGCGTAAAGGGCTATGGTTTGGTTTCTTTTTATTTTTCTTTTTCTTTTGTTTTGTGTTTTGAAATTAAGTTTAACTTGATGAATTTTGATTTGATTTGGGGGATTTGAATTGATTAATTGTGTCTTAATATTTTAAGTTGATTAAGGTTTTATTTGATGTTTTGAAATTTAATTAAATGATTTGTCTTGGGTTTAAATGGATTAAATGGTTTTCTCTTGATTTTTGGTTTTGGATTTATTTGAATTAATTTTTAATTTCGATTTGGTTGGTTTAAAATTTGATTAGATTAAACTTAGATTTCATTGGTCTTGATTTAATTAAGTATTTTACTTGATTTAATTTAGTATTTTATTTAGGTTTTGATTTAGGATTTTGTGAGTTTAATTTAATTTCTTAATTTTGTGATTCAGGGTTTAATTAAGGTTTTAATTAGTTTAGGTTTGATTTTCCATGATTTTTAGGGATTTTTTAGGGTTTTGACTTTTATATTTCAAATTAGGGTTTATAATTTTAGTTTAGACTTTTTATTTGTGTTTTATGATTTTAATTAAATTTGATTAATGTTAGTTAATTAGTTTTAAATTAAGGTTTAATTATTTTGGGTTTTCTTGTTTTATTTTGGGTTTGGAATTTATATGGATTTTAGGATTTTAATCTTAATTTTTTAATTGGAGTTTTGTGATTTAAATATGATTATTAGTTTTGGATTTAGGATTTAATTAATTGATTTGAAATTAGGGTTTTGAGTTTCAATTAAGGTTTATTTAGGGATTTTTATATCGATTAGGCTTTATGAATTGGTTAATTAGGATTTTTTAGGTTTTAGTGTCTATTTAGGGTTTTTTTTACTTAATTAGGGTTTTGAATTTGATTAATTAGGCATTTTATTGAATTTTAAGTTGATTTAAGTGGGTTTAAAATTGATTTGGGTTTTATTTGACTAATTAGTGTTTTTATTGGATTTTTAACTGGATTTGATTAGATTTTTTTAAATTAGTGTTTTTATTAGGGTTTTATGGGATTTTAGGTGGATTTTAATTGGATTTTGTGGTTTTAGGAATTTATTTGTTAAATTATGGTTTTATTGAATTTTTAAGTGAATTTTGACTGGATTATGTGGGCTTAGATTGATTTGTTGGATTTCAGGTTTAATTGGGTCAGGTGGCTAGGGTTTTGGTGGTCGCACTAGAGCATCATCCGAAGGAGCCTGCTGCCAAGTGACTTCAAAATCGAGGTGTCTACATCATGCATTTCATAGGCCTTTATCAGCTTTTATTCCAAAAAACCACTGAAAGATAGGTAGTTTGTATTTACTGAAATTTGTACCTCGCGCCAGCCATTCGCGCCAGGCACTCGCGCGACTACATCAGCCCGTTGCCTCTCATTGCCAATTTGCGTTGGTAGGTCTCACGTACCAGTCACGCGTTAGTTTTTACAGGGAACCTGTAAAGCTCAAGTGGTGAGAAAAACTTTGTAAAATCCATATAAAATCACACATTATTGTTAATCAATGAGACATGCTAAACTACATGTTTTATATCAATTTAGGCATACTTTTTTTTTGAAGAAGAAGAAAGGGGGAATTGGCGAGCTCTCATGTGTGCACAATTGAGTTTCTGATGTTTCTCTCCTTTTTCGGACGAGCCCTCTAGCGAGCTCCCCCTAGCGATCCAAACATTCATCTTTGGTGACGTCCTCCTCCTTTGACGTCCTCTTCCAGCGACGATCACCTCTGGCAGTCTATTTTTGACATACTACGACGGTGTGGATCTCCAACAAGCAACTCTGGCGAAGCCTCCCCTCTCTCTCACCTCACCTCGTTGCTCTCTCCTCCTCTCTACCTTCAGCTCTCTCTCTCTCTTGTTGCTTTTGTCCTCAACACAACGAGGTCTCGAATTTCTTATAAAGGCTTCTGTCACCGACAAACCTTTGGGTCTTTCTCTCTTCTGGCGGTTCAGAAGGTGAGGCGATGTCTGGTAGGGCAGCAGGGCAAACAATGCAGGCATCAAGCAATGGCGTCGGTAGAAAAATCGAGCGTCAGCATGCAAAGTTCACGATATTTCTGTTGCAGTTTTACTGTATTCAGAACTGTAAGCTGGCAATTTGTGCTGGTAATCTCTACTAACCACTCGTGTCTTTGGTACCCACTGACAAGATTTGCCTAGTTCTCACACCAACTTTAGCCGCCTATTCTATTCACTTAACCTTTATTGAACAGAGCCAAATCAGAAAATACATACACATCAAATAAGGTTTTCTATAATATTAAGTCCTAGTTTATCCAGATTTTATAATGAGTTTCAATTACAAGATAAATCATTTTTAGAGACAACTCTGTGGACAACCTTGGATGTTATAAGTGTAGATTCTAAGTGGCTCTTGGTAGTCTGTTTGTGGCTAGAGTTGGTTGCTCGACGTCGGACAACCTGACTCATTGTGTAGTTTTGTTTTTTCCTTCGCAGTTTTCCGCGGATTTTGGCTAGTGAGGTTCAGTTTTGTTATATGGATGATTTCTTAATGATTTTGGAAGGAATGGAAATAGTCTTGAATTTTTTTTTAAAGTTCGACAAGATTTTATATTGCTAGTTTTGTTCGATTTTCTCGTAGATTTTTTTGGTGTTAGGTAACTTTTTGGTCACTTGCGTGTGTTCTCTAGTGTTTTTCAATTGTAAGTGCAGACGATTAGTAATGTTATACTAGTACATGTAGTTGAGGTCACTAATTGCATATTACAGGTTCTTAGTAATCTAGATGTCTTTAGATAGTCTATAACTATTCTGTAAAAATTAGGTATGTAATTATATTTAATTGTAATTAAATTATTAAATTTAATGATAATAGCACATATCGTTACAATTAATAATACACTAATACACACACGACACTGGATCATAATCTAATAGTCAAAAATACATCAAAATATGGTCGCCCGCATTTTATAAAATTGAGACCAAATGCATTTGAATGGGCCACACACAATCACGAGACGTGCAGTCTTTGAAATCAAACACGGGGCTAGTGCGAGTGAGTCCCACCTTGAATGATGAGGAACATGTCCGACAAACCCTAGGCCTGAAAAGAAGACCCCCATTAGGCGCATCTCTGGTTTGGGGATTCTGGGGCAAAAAGGTTGGGTCTGCAATGCACTCATAACATCTGGTGCTATGTATAGCGCAATTCCTGCGGATTTATTCCCCACCATTTGAGCTTGGCTGGATTTTAAATAGTATCTTAGATTACATTTGGAATTTCTTTTAGAATTATAGTTTTTATTTGAAGGATATTTTTGCAAAAAATAGTATAATACAACATTTCTATCAGTAACTTTTTTAATTCAAAATCAAAGAAAAATTGACCATTACTTTTGAAAAAAAACCCTGGATGAGAAACCCGCTCAAAAATATTTTCTCTGAATTAACATTTTTTTAACAAAAGTTGTAATTCCAATGGAGACCTTAGATAAGACCGAACTTTATTGGATCTTTGTATATAAGATAAGCGTGAGTAGATTATATCGTATTATCTACGCTTACCACAGTAGGCTACCTGAGGATTATTGGTATTCTCTGTCGTGGACTTGGTTTCAAAATTTTGCACAATTGTTTCCTACAAGCATAACATTACTTATCTCTGAGTGCTTGAAAAACATGAGTAGGCGCTCGCGAGGTCAGAAACCCTCGCGTCGTCGTCGCCCTTCTGGCAATCTCCGCTCTCTGCTTCACAAGGCAACTGAGTTCAACTGGCTGGCTTTCAAGAGCCGCCTGGTCGAAGACGATTCCTGTGACTATGTGGTTTTTTGCCCTCCTCTCATGCAAGCTAAACCCTATTCCTCTCCCTTTTTCCCCCGAGCCCAGGTAAGTGCCCCAGGGAAGTGCCGCCCTTCTTCTTGTTTTGCCTCTGTCCCTCCCCCATTTGGTTCTTCATCGGACCCCCTTGGTGGAGTGGAGAGTTTGCGGTTGTCTAGATTTGCTTGGCTAGATCTAGCTTGTCTGGTTTCGTTTCATTATAATTCTGATTTTTGGATTTGCTTTGGGTCGTCCCCGAACCAGCGACTGGACCTGGTGTTTCATTTGATCTTTATATCAGCTAGCTTGTCTTCTTGTATGTGGATCCCTCTTTCTATTTGTGTTTTAGATATGCTTCCGGATTTTGATATTAACATGTTTAGATCTGGTTCATATGCTTATGATTTATCGCATCATGTCTCTCTGGTCGACCTCTGTAAAGAGCGACTCTTGGCTTTTGCTTCTAGCAGAACGTTTGCTTACGATCTTGCATCTCGGAGGAGAGCAGCTATGCACTCCCCCTCTTCACCTTTAAGGTTAGCTGTTCTCCCCCGTTTGTTTTCCGGTTGGCACCTACCTCGTCGACGGTGACGCTTTGTGGCTCGTCCGGTGACTGATGGATGTCTCTGGTGGACTGTCCTTTCCGCGCTCCTTCTCCTGACCGATGGAATTCTCCGAGTGTGGTTTTTCGAGGTTCTGACAATGGTGTCAGATTGTCAGGTAATTTTTCGTTATTTGTGTGGTCTTATGCGAGTTATAAACCGTCTGATTTTTTAAACCAACATAAAACTAATCAAACTTCTCTCTTCGTTAATCACATGATGGTTAACGCCCCTAATATTCTCTTTGGAGTCGATTCGACGACTCCTCTTTCGACGTGCAAGCCTAGATGCGTCGACCCTAACATTAATGCTTGCAGTCTTTTCCTCTCTCATGTTTCAAACTCATCGCCTCTTATCTCTTCTTTTCCTGAGGATGTCTCCTCAAATCTCGTTCCTGCCAGTAGGGTTGCGTGCCATGCAGGTAAAATCTCTGACGCAAGGATATGTTCTGACATAAGTTATTATCCCGCCCTTTCCCCTTCCGAGCGGCATTTTAGTGATATTCCAACAGATTTTCTCTTCTCTCCTCTCCTGTTCCTCCTCCTGCATCTGGCTTTTCTCGTCTCTCTGAGATTGCCTCAAGTAACAGTTCTACCTCTCCTTTCCTTCCTGCGGGAGATTGGCAGGTGGTTTCTGTCGCGCATCTGGTAGATGTTTTCTTTGTGGCCTCTGGGGTCATCAGGCTAAAAAATGTTTTTATTTAGGGACTTGTTTTCGTTGCAACTCCTCTTATCATTCTGTGGCCATATGTAAATTTTTTTAGGCCCCGCAAGACTCCTCAATAAGGTCTTCTGTCATGGCTGGCCTATCGCCACACTTCCCCATCACTCTATCTCCTTCTGCTGCGGTCTGGGATCATGTTTTGGTGCTCTCGCGGAGTGCTATTGTTACCTCCCACTCCTCCCAACTCACTAAGGAGTCCATTGTAGAACATGTTGGCACTTACTAGCCTTGTTCGTCCGAGGTTGAGGTACAAGATTTTTCCTCTGGTAAATTCTTGTTAGTTTTTCCCTCCCCTCAGATTAGAAATGACTACCTTAACCAATTTGGAGCATCCCTTCAAATGATTTCCACCTCCGTCACTCCTCGGTCACCGAACTCCAACGCGGTGTTAACGTTGAAGGAAGAAGGGGTTTGGCTCCGACTCGAGGGTATCCCTCATCACGTTTGGAATTTTGATGTTTTTCACCATATGCTATCTGGGTTTGCAAAACTTTTGGAGGTAGATCTTACCATGGACTCGGCTAAATCCCTGGGTTACTTTAGAGTTAGGGTTAAGATTCATCCAAAAAAGGATATTCCTGATTGTCGTTTTTTTACTTTTGGCAAACATGTTTACCCCATCAAGTTTCGGAGAAGCTGGGACTTTTGCACCACCAGTGCTACCTCTACACCTGTGTCCACTGGCCCATTCCTTGCCTGGCCTGCAAAATCTTGCCCCTCAACATCTGGTCCCTCTGGTTTTAACCCTACTCGCAAATCCTTTATGACTAATAGAGTTTGGAGAGGTGGAAAAGGAAACAAGAACTCTAGGGGTGGAAAAAATGTCTGGACATGATCTATTAGCCTTGCCTCTTTGCCTGTTTCTTCCTCTACAGGCATTCTACCTAGTCCTCCCTCTGTCTCGGAGGTAGGCCATGACTTCTTTGTGCAATCTTACTCCCATACCCCTTCTTCTGAGCCTCTACATATTGGAGATGAAACTTCTAAGTTTGTCGAGTCAGAAATTAAGGCTCGCAATCTATCCATGGCTAAGTTCAAGATGGTTTTTGCAGTCTATGACTGTTTGGAGAAAGATGACGTAAGTGGTCCTGCTGAAGTTGCATTCGAGACACAACCTCCAACTCCAACCTTCCCCCCAGGTATTACTGATGCTTCTGCTCTTTCATCTACTATGTTAAATTCTGACACATTCCTTTCTTGGTCTTTATCTTCTGATTTTGTCGTTGTTGTTAATAATGATAGTGCAACTAATTTTCTTAGTGATACTCTCAATTGGGAGTCCTATGATCAACTCATTGCTTTTTGTAGTATCATTGGAATTTCCTTACATTCCACGGAAGAGGCTAAGAGCTTTCTTAATTCTATTAAAGTGAAATAGGAACTTCCTCACGTCGACTTAAATATTGACTCCAATTTGGTTGAGAATCTAGATTCTTTTTCTCTTTCTCCTCCCAATTATTGATCATTAATGCATAGAACATTAGAGGCCTGGGTTTCAGTGTGAAAAAACGGACTATTAGTTACTTCATTAAAACTAACAATTGTCATGTCATTATCATTAGTGAGACTAAATTAGAGACCTTTACCCCACATGCCCTTAGGCAGTTAGGAGGAGGTCTATTAAATTAATGGTCCCTTATTCCTTCTCTGGGGGCTTCTAGGGGACTTCTTATTGGGTGGAATGACGGATTTTTAAAGCTGTTGAACACAATTTCTATCACACACTGCCTCTCTATTAATTTCACGAGCCTTTCAGATGGTATGGATTGGTGGCTCACAGGGGTCTATGGTCCCTGTGATCAAATTCAGAAACTTAAATTCCTTGCGGAATTAGATTTTTTTAAGCAAAAAAGTGAATTTTTTTTGGGTTATTGGGGGAGATTTTAACCTCACCATATACTCACATGTACACTCCACTAGGTGCGGCGTTTCATCTATTGTTAGACAATTCAATGCTCTTATTGATTGTCATTTCCTGGTGGATTTCTCTCCTACTAATTCTAAATACACTTGGTCCAATATGTAAGTGCCCCCTACCATGGTAAAATTGGACAGATTTCTTGTTTTTATGGATTGTGCTAATTCTTTTCCCAACTCTTTCTGTCTGGGTCTGACAAGAGTAATCTCTGATCATATACCCATTTCTCTTAACTCCACTTCTCTAGATTGGGGACCCACCTCATTTAAATTTTACAAATTCTGACTTCTTTTTGAGGGGTTCAGCTTTTTCGTTGAAGCCTCTTGGTACAGTTCCATTAACATCTGTACCTCTTCCTCTCCTATAACTAAATTTGCATACAGCCTCAAACAGCTTAAGAAGCAAATTATTGGTTGGATTCGGCCGGTAAGAAAGGTTAGAAGTAGCAGATTACTTTCTATTGAATCCCGAATTGCTCATTTAAACTCACTAGTTGAATTCCAACAGTTTACCACAAATATTCTGTCTGAGAAAAGATATCTTCAGTCAGAACATTTCCTTTTACTCCAAGAATAAGAGGAATATTGGAAACAAAAGTCTAGAATTCAATGGCTTAAAGTAGGGGATTTAAACACATCTTTCTTTCACAATATGGTTAATAGCAGAAGAAGAATCAATGCTATTCACTCTGTTAAGATAGGGAAAACACTACTTTCTCTCCTTCCACCATTTCCAAGGAACTAGAGAACCATTTCACTAGACAATTCAATAAACCCATAAGAGTTAGTCCTAAATTGGATTGGGATTCCTTAATCCCAAACCAAATTCAGAATCCGTTGGACTTGGAAGCTGCTTTCTCCTTGGAGGAGATTAACAGGAACTTGTTGCTCCTACCTGGAGATAAGGCCCCAGGACCTGATGACTTTCCAATCTTTTTTTCCAACAATTCTGGGACATTCTCAAAGAAGATATCTTGGAGGTTTTTAATCATTTGTTTTCATCCACAGAAATAGATTTTCTTCAACCTATTAATCGAACTTTTATCACTCTTATCCCTAAGCTAGAAGGGGTGCATTGCATAAAAGATTTTCGGCCTTTTATTTTGCTGAATAGTTTATATAAAATTATTACTAAAACTTTGGCTTTCAGACTTTCCCCTGTCTTAGACAAAATTATTGACAACTTCCAATGTGCCTTCATCCAGGAAGACACATTGGAGACTGTTTCCTAGTAGCTCAGGAAACATTACACTTCATGATGGTGGCTGGCATTCCTGGTTATATCTTGAAATTGGATTTTGAGAAAGCTTTTGATAATATTCACTGAGATTTTTTATTGGATTCTCTGTCTGGTTTAGGCTGTGGACTTATATGAATTAATTGGATAAAAATATGCATCACTCATACCAGATTCTCCATCTTACTTAATGGTTCTCCCAAAGGGTTTTATCCTTCCTCCAATGGTCTTAGGCAAGGTGACCCGCTGTCACCTCTCCTTTTCATTACTGTCACACACATTCTGAATAGAATGATTTCTCTTGCTGTGGAGTCCAAGCTGATATCTAGCATCCAATTTCCTAAAGGTGGCCTTAATATAGTAAACATCCAGTATGCAGATGACACTATTTTATTTCTGTCTGCATGTGAGGATTTTGTGTTGCTTTCAGTACTGCTCTGGTTTGAAAATTAACTTTCATAAGTCCTCCCTCACTGGCATAGGTGTACCAAATTCACTAATCACTAAATCTTCCCAAATTTTGCCTATAAAATATCTAGGACTTCTCCTTCACTTGAGGAGGGCAACCTACAATGACTAGTCTCCTATCATTGAAAAAATCTTTAAAAAACTCTCTTTTTGGAAGGCAAAACAGTTGTCTCTTGGAGGAAGACTAACATTGGTTAATTCTGTTCTCTTAGCCATACCCACCTACTATTTATCTGTGCTACACATCCCTGCAAAAGCTTGTTAAAGCCATTGATAAATACTGATCCAGATTTCTTTGGAAATCCTATTCCTCCTCCTCCTCTATTGGTCATTTGGTTAAATGGGATACACTTTGTAGGCCAAAGCATCATTATGGCTGGGGAATTATAAATATTAAAAACTTTAATGTGGCTCTCAAATCTAAGTTACTCTGGCAGCTACTCTCCAACACTTGCTCTCTCAAGTGGAAAGAACTTCTTAAAGCAAGATATTTTGCTAGGAACTGGCCTGGGGCTCTCCTCAACACATCCTTAGGCAGGTCGTCACCCTTATGGCAGGAACTAAAGCATTCCACAATTTAGTCAGTTGCTGCACCAGCCTTTAAGTTCAGAATGGTTGCAGCATAATTTTCTGGGAAAGCAAATGGTGAAATGGGGTAATACTTAAAAATCTCCTTCCTGACCTTTTCCTACTGGCTAAGAATAAGAAGGCCTCTCTTGTCAAGACAATTGAGACCTTTAGAGTTGATTTTGGTAATTTATTTGCTCACCCTCACTCACAAGCACTTAATAGAGCCATTCAAGATCAGGCTGATCTTCTTTCAGAGATTTTGTCTAGCCTGAATCTTTGTTTTGAGGATGATATCTTACAGTGGAACTCCTCAAATCATATTTTCTTAGTGAAATCATATTTTCTTAGTGAAATCATGTTACAATTTTATCATTAATGGTGGACTTAGGTTCTGGACCACAACCCTATTTGGTGTAGTTGGGCTCCTTTGAAAGTTTAAATTTTCTCTTGGCTAGTGCTCTATGAAAAAATCTTGATTAAGGTAAATTTATGTAAAGAAGGTTGGGTTGGTCTTAAGAATTGTGTTTTTTGCAATACAAATATAGAAACTATTACTCATTTATTCATACATTGTCCTTTTGCTATTTCCATTTGGAGTGCATTTTCTCAGGGTTCTCTCTATCCTGCCGTGTTTTCTATTGATGATTTGTTTACATTCTCTCTTCCACTTAAATTTGCTCTGCCTACTAAAGGATGTTACACACTGTTTCAAATCATTCTGTGGGCTATATGGAAGGAAAGAAATAACCTCATTTTTAGAAGGGTTTGTAAAGATTCGATTAGATGTATAAATGAAATTATTACTCTTATTCATGGTTGCATAGCTGCTATGGCTTCAGGTTTTGACAAGGATGATGTCCTCTGTTCTATCACTTCCTTTCAGCAAACTCGTGAGGCTGAGCTTATGTCCACTGGCTTACCTACTTACAGGGATGTAGATCCATCTACCTCTGCCCTGCTCTAGTGGATAATCATTCTATTGAGGACTAATTTCTTGTTAGTCTTTTTTTTTAGGAAATTTTAATTTTTGGACATTTAAACTCTATTTGATGGTATGTGTTGGCCGATATGATGTTTTATTTTAAATTGATAGTCTAATTTTGAAGATTGTATCAAATATTATATTTTATGCTCTCTAATTTTCATTAGATTTATTTACCTGATGGACTTATATATCACAACTTACCGTTTACAGCAAAAAAAAAAAAAAAACATTACTTATCTCAGGTTCTCAATGTCTTTACAGGATTCCTACTTTTCACATGGATTTCTCATATCTATGTTTTTCTTACGCCGGGCCGAGCTGAAGATCTTCACAGTCCACACCGTAGGGATCGGTCTACCTATTTAGCAAAGATCCGTATAGCTTCTCCACTCTCGCCCATCTCACCAGATAACCATTCCCACTTTCCAAGCTCTGACAAAACCCAGACCCCGCGATCATTTCCACCGGCGGAAAATGGCAGATCATAAAACCCTAACCTACAGCGCCGCTACCTCCACCACCGCCACCGCCACCGCCACCGCCACCGCTGACGTACCTCCTCCGCCATCACTAGCAACACCGACTCTCTGCTGCGCGTGCCGGAGCCACCTTGACTCCCACTCCCCCTCCACCTCCGCCTCCCCGTCGCCACCCCCAACCTACCGCCCGATCCGCGCCCCGGCCCTCAACATTCCCAACCGCTCCGGCGCCCAGAAAGCCATCATCCTCGCCCCCGTCCCGCAGCCCCAGCCCGTTCCCACCATCTCCACCCCCCACTCCTTCCTCCCCCCAGCCAAACGCATCGCCTCCCCTGCCGACATCGACCACTTCCTCTCCTCCTCCCCGAACGGGTCCAACTTCCTCGGCTTCATCGCCGCCCTCTCGCATTCCGTCCTCCGCAAGAAGATCTCCGATCCGCTCCCCGTCCTGCTGTCCCAGACCCTGTTGAAGGTCCAATCTATACTGCAGGAGCTCTCCTCTTGGGTCGACGAAATCCCCCCTGTCCTCCACCAGGCTCGGTATGGGAACCCGGCGTATCGGCGGTGGCACCAGAGGCTGGCCGATGAGGCGGAAGTGCTTGTCCTTGAGCTCCTTCCGGAGAGTCTTAAACCTGCCGTCGTTGAGGTTTTGCCTTACTTTCTTGACTCGTTCGGGAATTCTAGTAGGATCGATTATGGCACCGGGCATGAGACCAATTTCGCGGCATTTCTTTACTGCCTGGCAAGGCTTGGTCTGTTGGGGGAAGAGAACTACCAGGGGTTGGTGTTGAGGGTGTTTGTCACGTACTTGGACTTGATGAGGAAGCTGCAGACTGTGTACTGCCTTGAGCCAGCGGGGTCACATGGTGTGTGGGGACTTGATGATTACCACTTTCTGCCTTTCGTGTTTGGATCGGCGCAGCTCGTGGATCACAAGTACATGAAGCCTAAGTCGATACACAACCAGGATATATTGGATAATTTCTCCAGTGAATATATGTATTTGGGTTGTGTGTCATTTGTGAGGAAGGTGAAGAAGGGGCTGTTTGCAGAGCACTCACCCTTGCTGGATGATATAAGTGGGGTTCAGAAATGGAGCAAGGTGAATGGTGGGATGCTGAAGATGTACAAGGCGGAGGTGCTCGAGAAAGTGCCCATAATGCAGCATTTCCTATTCGGCTCGCTCATCAAATGGTAAGTGCTCCTTCACTTCAATCATACTTGCACATTCTGTTCAGTCATGTTTGGACATATATATATATAGAGAGAGAGAAAGGTTATAATTGATTAGAAAACAGTCCGAAACAATATGACTACAAATATAGTTGCATCTGAGGAAGTTAACTTTATCAAGACAATTTGCAATAATAGTGCTTAAACGCTCAAAGTATCACATATAGCAAGAAGAATCTGATTATCACTAAACATTCTCATGCAACACAATGATTAAGAAGGTGGAAAGTCAAAAACACTTGATAAATAATATTGCCCATCATCAGCATAAACAAGCAATAAAAAAGGACGCACCTCACTAGCACAGTGGTAAATGTATGGTTCTTTTTTACTGGAACGACCAATCATTTTCCACCACATTGAAAAACTTGGTATTCTCAATCGGAATAATCATGTGGGCTTTCTATTGTAGTCCTATGTGAAGAAAGCACTTTGAAGGCCAATGCTTTAATAAAGCGTAGACATTCATTGTATGTTTAGCAGACTAATTTGGGATATTAGGAAGGCAACATGGATAATGAACAGCCCTTCAAATTTCAATAGGAAGAAAAGCTCAACTATAATTGCATTGTCTTCAAATGTGGTTCATGTGTTCAAATATGCAATATGGGTGGGTCATGTAAATATATGTGGGGCACATGTTAGGCTATGTGCATAATCTGTATGGTTGACTGTATAGACCATTCATGACATGCATGTGTCCACTTATTCGACCCTCTAGTTACTTTAGGACTTAGTTAACCATTTCATATAGTAGAACAATCAGTTATGGTTTTGGTGAACCTTTTTTGGTTATATTTTTCTTTACTACATTAATTTATAATGCATGAATATGCAGTTGCCTTGGCCACGTTTGTGTAAAAATCTTAAAAAGTATGAAGTTGAAAATAACATATAATTTAACACAGTTGCTGTTTCAAGTTCTCAAAAATTAGCAAAGGATAGTTCTAACATGCTTATTAATAAGAACATCGAGTAACTTGCTAAGGATAATGAGTAACAAGTAAACAAGCATGTTGTGAGTTCAAAAAAAAACAGACGAATAATAAAAGTAACGTTGGCCTTTTAAATTTTATTTTAAGTCTTCAATGTAATATTGTTACATAATGCTGAAATAATTATCAAAATCACACTGCATGTCTTCATTTCTTAACATAGATGTACACTAATTCTAGTCCAGCATTGTATCTAAGGAAGATTTATATAAGTTGATATGAGATTAATGATTTAGCAGTTGGTTAATTATTTATATTTTTGAAGATAAACATGCTATGTGCGAGTTTCCTACAAAAATAATTAAAAGATGATAATTTAACAAATAGGAAAGAAACTTAAAATAATACAAATAACTTTAGTACATGTGCTTCCCATTGTACGGGAGTTTTTGAGATATCTATTTTGCATGTTTCTTATTTATTAACGTGCTGACATATATTCCATCTATATGATGTGCTATTGATTTTATATGACGCACTTACATGTTTGTGTGGTGAATGTTAGCATTCCTGACGTGCATAGTGCATTGTTGTTAATTTTAGCATATACCAAAGTTTTAATTTGAAATTCCAAGATTTATGTAGATTTTCCTGGATTTTGATTTCTTAGAATCCTTCCACCACTGTCCTACATGCTTCCTATTTTGGAAGGACTGAGGTGTGACACTAATCAAAGGTTTCTTGTTCAAGTTAGAGTTAAGCATTCGCTCTTCCTCAAGAGGAAGAAGAGTACACTTTCAAGAAATGAAGGGGTAGTATCAATATTAGGTGCTAGACACACATTTACTTTGTAGGCTGTTGATGCATTCCCCATTATGGGTGAAGGATTGAGGGTTCAGACAAGGTGGTGGAGTCCCCCCAGAAATTGGCTACTTTAAAAACAACAATTTGGTGTTAGGCACCAATATTTACAGATTTTGTGAGTTTGTAACATTTATTAGCATGTAAGAAAATGTTTTCAATTGTCCTAGTTTGGCTTCTCTGTGATAAAGGATGAATATTTATTAAATATTTTTTGGAGTATTTTTTGGTTAAATATTATTGGATTTAAACTTAATACTTAGTTAAATTAAAAGTATAGCAAGAACGAGGGCTAGGTTTAAACAAATTAGCTCCAAGGTTTAGAAATATGGTATGGTATTCATGCAGACCATTGACTGGATACAGTACATCTAGCATTCAATACATGCAAGATGCAATTCATATGAAATCACATATTATTTCCTATATTCAGCGATGCTAGTTCTTCGACTAGAATAAGATAATGTCATTTTTTTAAAAGGAGGAATGAATACAAAGTACGATAGTTTGTGACAAACTTCGACAAGAAATATTTTCATCATATTATGCTGCATAAATTGACATCCTTGAGCACAGTATGAAGCCTTATTCATTTTGTTATAGTAAACTTGTAAGTGTGAACCAGTGCATATTGGGACCTCTTCCCATAATGTGGTGCAACACTATCTTAATACATTTGTGGTTTGATCCAAGAAATTCAAGAAAACGGCTTTTCCGTCAAGTTCTGTTAGATAGGGGACTTACAAATAAAAAATTTCTCCTTCTATAACAGGACAATGTTTCCCATATGTTGACAAACAACTTCAAGAATCCAGGGTCAGTCTTGATATATAAATTTGCATTCAACTTTCTGATTTTTGGTGATAGTGCAGATGGTTGTTCCAAAAATTGTCGTTTAGACTCTTTGTATAATGATTTTGGAGGATAAGTTTCGTTCAGGCAATAAACAGCTATTTGAACAGATTCAGCCTAGACATCCTTAAATAGTTAATTGACTGTTTAATCCTGAATGGCATTAAATAACCATTTGAACAGATTTTTCACAACATCCATGTTTTTTTTAAAATTCCTATTGTCTTTTAAAAGGATAGATTAGTGGCGATTTTTAAATAAATAAATGCTAATTTCTATTTTCTAGTGCATGTCAAAGATGATTTTGTTATTTATTTTTAATAATACATGATGGCTCTTATTAGTAGTACATTTTGAGATATTTAGTGATGAATTAATTCAATAATTATTACTTTGTTAGCATGGATGGCATTACAATTTTGTTTTTATCCAATATTTGGTTGGTTTATATATTTTATGTTCTATCTTTTTGAATTCATCATGTTCATATTACCATGAAGTTGAAGTCAAACAAAATTGGTGAAATGAAATATACACATGTGTAATTAGTTAGTTATGGCTTCTTTGGTCCAATTAAGTCTTAAATTGTGGCCTAATATGATTGTTTTTCCAAATAATGTTGTATCAGTAATTTTTGCGCTTTAACTTTTCAAAGCTAGAAGAACTTATCATCTCAAGCGTTGCTCCTTTTTAACCGTTGGGCATGCTGAACGGTTCTTTTTAAAGTTTTAGCGTATTCCAGTCAAAACTCACCTGCTTATGTCATTTCACTTCATTGACATGATTGCCCTTAGTTTCTTTCCCCAAATTATGTGGGACCACTTATTTTTTTTTGCTTGCATCCTCGAATTCCTGTTAATCCAGCAAATTTAAATGTTGACCAATTGAAATTTCTCAAATATCATTCCTGTTTTCCAGCTCATCGGTTCCTATCGTCGTCAGATTCTGAACTTATCTTGAATTAGGAGTGTTAGTTTCTTACGTGCCCCTTGATTGACAATGTGAAATGACATGATACTCCTGATTGGCAATGTGGAGCTTCATGAGCGCCTGCCATGTTAACGCTATTTAAGATGTAGCATAATTTGATCGAAATGTTGCAAAATGTCACGGTACTCTCGATTGCTTCCTTCCTCAACGAGGATTGGAATTATCACATGATGTTGCCATGATTGCTTTCTTATGGAACTGCAGGTAATAAAATGTACCTTAGATTCTCTGCCATTAACCTATGGAGGGAGATGATTGCTGGAATCTGTTGTAGGACTGTCTCATATCAATAAAAAACCGTAGAAACATTAATTCTAAAGCACTTGATTCAGTGGCCTTTGTTAGCTCTTCTAAACTATTGTACAATAAACGGAAGAATGAGTTGATTGTGGACAAGTTCTCAACGGTCTAGCTTACCATGATTGCACAAGCTTTTCTTTGCACTTTTCATGGAGCGCTTGGATCGCCCAACTTGTGTGGATGTTTTGTTAATGACTTTAATTATTTGGTATTTTTCTAGGGACTAGGAATCAAGGGGATACGAACATCCACTTTTGGCCTGCCGAAATGATTCGGATATCATCAGGTTGTACACTATGCTTGCCATATTCTCGACTCATATTTGTGGTCTCACCGTGTCTGCTACTCCTGGAGCAAATGGTATATGTTTTTTTTCTTTTTGTAGAGAAATTGAGCACATGTTGTGTAACCTCATTGTGGATGATCAGGTGTTTTACCAACACGTTGCTTGGCGTATCCTTGACTCTTGTAATTGTGGTGGTTTAACTGATTGCAGCTCCTGGGACGGAGCATATGCTGTGTGACCTTTGTGTGAAAGATCTAGTGGTTTACCATTAGTTTGATGATTTGCTAGTAGACTTGGCTCGGTCTGGTCAAAATTTCCAAGGCTTGGTTAATCTTAATTCATTTCAGGTCGAAATGAAATTAAAAATTCCTTGGCTTTTGCGTGGTCTTCTATGGTCATATTTATTTTGAGTTGGGTACATCGGGCAGTATGAGGTATAATTTGAGGTTGGCTTTATTTAGTTTGTGTAATCTTAAAATTAATAAGAAAATTAAGAAATTATTATGTAATAATTGAAATGCATTAATAATATCATAAAAGAAAGGAAACAAGATTACATTGAAATTAAAGAATAATTAATTACTCTAATTTTCTTTTTCTTAGTTTGTGTTCTAGATAGTTAACAACGAAATGGAGTTGTCGCATTTGTGATTGCGTATTTTTTGTAGATATACACAGTTTTTCATATGTTTATGTAGATGAGTTGTTGGAGTAGGAGATTTAAATTAAAACTTAAATTAAAACTTATGATTGTGATAGTTGCAAAAGTAATAGTGGTCTACGTTTTTATCTTTTTGGAAGACATGCAACAAGTTTGAATATTATATTGGATTCATCATGAAAATTAAAGAAAGATCGAAGTTTAAAAGTAAAATAAGAGAAATGAGAAAGAAGAGGGAAAAAATGAATGTAGAAGTTTTTGAAGATTTAGATGAGTGGAGAAGAAATAAAGGAGAAGTGATAAGTAGATCTAATAGATATTTTTCTTAGGTAAGTATTAGTTAAAAAAAATCAAAAAAATGAACATACATGTTTGAAAAAAGGACGTTTTCTTTGGACACAATAGAATTTGTGGCAAAAAATGGATGTCTACCATGCGTAGCATATGTTTGGGTTTGATAAAAAGGTTTTTATGTTGTAAACGATTCACTTTTTCAAATAGATGTCTGATTTTGATACTTTTTTTGCTGTAAACGGATGTCTGCTTCCAAAAGTGGATGTTAGCATTCACTGGTTCACATTAACATAATCGCAATCATTTATTTATTTTAAAATACATTCACATTTATAAATTAGATATCCATAAGAGTAAAATTCATTTTTTTATAAATTTTATTAATAAAATTATAAAATACATAGTTGTTTGAAAATTACATGAAATACGAAAATCTAATAAAGAAGAGGAGGATATGATGATATCCATGATATGAGATATTGATGTTGATATGTGTTGCATGTCTCATCCATAAAATGTGTTTTAACCCCCAATTGAATAGGTCTTCTTTGAGTTTATTCACATTGTATTCGATGTTGTCTAGTTGCATTTGGACATGTACTTATTCTTCATACTCTTTATTAAATTCCTCTTCTTGTTCTTCTTCCTCTTTCTCCATTTGTGTTGGAGAAGTTTTTAACTAGAAGAAGATATATCATGTCTACATCTACGCTCGTTTCTTGAAATCAATTGGCTTTAGACGAAATTGGAGCAGTTATACCATTGATAATGTTAGATAAATGATTTTTTTCGAACAACAGTACAATAATAGTTCAATACATGGGTGTTAAGGCTACCAAGCCAATATGAGTTCTTTTGGTAGTCATGATGTAAAGTATATATTATACCTAATTTTCCTTTATTTTGGCAACTATTAGGTATACTGTCTTAGTCAATGCTTATGTGAATTGATCCTTATGAACCTTCTTTTGTTGTAGATTAAATCCATTAATTTTTTCTACAATTTTAACAATTGGGGTCAATTTATTCATTGTTGAAGGAACACACTTTTCATTTAGATCCTTACAAAGAACTTTACATACATCTTTTTCATCCACAAGTTTTTTATCGTAATCGATCCTATGTCAAATCTATCCAAAGTAATTCCTAAAACTCTACAAATTACTTTCTCATCAATTTTCATATGAACATTATAAACATAGGAAGAATGATTATAATTTGATCCAATTTTAAAATTTACATAAAAAAATGAACAATTTTGTTATAGCATGGGAGGTTGATTTTAGAGGATAGTAACTGAGTTAAACCTAGGGTTGTAAATGGGTCGGGTATAACCCGTTAACCCGAGTCAACCAGACCCGTTAGAAACGGGTTAGGGTAGAGCTTATGTAAACCTGTTGACCCGTTAACCTGTCACCCGCTAACCCATAAATTTAATGGATTAAGGTTTGGATAGCATACTACAGGTAATCCAATAATCTGAGGGTAACTAAGTAAATTTACCTAAATCCTAACATTTTAACATAAAATATAAATACAAATATAACTATATATAACCACCAACACACATTTTAACCCTAACATTTTACTTCACAAATCATAGCCGACACACACACTTCACACCCCTCCCCCCCGTTTCCCGACCCCTTGATCCCCGTAAGCCCTAACTAGAGACTCAGAAAGACAGAGACGTGAGTCATCGACTCTCTCCCCATGACGGGCAACGACACAATGCCCAAGTCTCTCCCTTGAGTTGTTAAGCGGCAGTCGGCTCTCCACCTCTCAAGTCTCTCCCTCTCCCACTTTGGGCTCTCCAGCAACGGTAGTCCGTCTTTCCCGCTCTCCGGCACCAGAAGTCGACAGGAGGAACCATTTCCCGCTCTCTGACACCAGCAAGTCTCTCCCTCTCCCGCTCTCGGCTCTCCGGCTCTCCCCCTCTCTCTGACTCACCATCGTCTGTCGATAGGAGGAACCATCTCTCCAGCACCGACAGTCCGTTGCTCAGGTGAGGTCCTCTTCAGTTACTTTGCCACTCAGAGTCTCAGACACTCAGTTGGCTAGATTTTTTTTAATGTTTTTATGGTATGTTGGCTGTCATGTTAATATGTTATCATATTATCATGTTATGTTAATATGATGTTATGTTGCCATGTTGGTTACTAGCTTGCAAACCCAATTAATTTTTTTTAGAGAGAAGACAAATCTCCTGGAAAGTTTACATGCAAACATGCTACATGCATGTCTTCCAACAAATTATAAAGCAGACAACTGTTATAAATTCAAAGGAGGGGCAATGAAAAATGGTCAACAGTTTTTAGTAAAATGAAATTAAAGAGACAACAAGCAATATCTGGTGCAATTGGATCCGAAGCAAGCTTAGAATGGAGCCGACAATTTCGGTCAAGTGGTGAAAAGAAGAATAAAAAAATCTAAGGATGAACAAATGCATGGGTTTCAAATATGACTCCTGGTTTAGGTCTAGCAGTCAAAAGAAGAATGAAAAATCTGATTTACTTGGAAATGGAATCAACAAATATGAAAAAATTCAAAGGGAAATTGAATGAAGCAAACTATCCACAGAATGTGTAAAAAAACAATTCAGCTATGATTGAGGTCCTATCGGTCCTTTACATGACTCCTTAAAGACACTAAATAAGACAATTTAAGAATTTTTTATGAGAATAATTGAATAAGAAAAGCCTACACTGTTTAAGATTTAATTATTAAGGATAGAAATAAAAAATAAAAAACTTTGATGTCATGCAACAGTCATCCATGGTTGTAACTTTGAATATCAATAGATATAGACCACTTACTAATCTATGGTCCAAGCAAAAAACAAATCCAATAAGTACATGATTTGTTTTATGATTAATGTGATTACTCCAACTCAATTGACTATGATACATGTATAGTAATGATTTTCACAGTGAAATTATCCAGTCAATATCATAGCTGGAAGGTTCAGATAAAGACCCAACTTAGAATTGAATATAAATGGGTTCATTCAGAATGTAAGACAACAGGTAAAGTCTGGACTGTGATGTTAAAAACATTGTTGGTTATGGGTGGAATGTTAATATGTTAGTATCATGTTCATATCATCTATTAATAAATTAATGATATCAAAGAGAAGTTAATGATTCCAGAAGTTATCATGTTCAAAATGAGAAATTTTTGGAGCTTCTTGATGATTGCTAAAGTATTGTAATTTGTCTTGATTATGTTTTTTTACAAATATTTGTCTTGATTATGTTAATATGATATCAAAGAAATTTGTCTTGATTACTTATAACTAAATTCCCTATTTTGATGTCTATTGTTCATTTTATGTGATTTCAATTTAACACGTTTTATTTTCTAGATACAATGTCACATATAGAACTAATTAATGTTGAGTCGGACACTGTTGAATAACAAGAACCAACATCAACTATAAGCACTCAGTATCAGAAAAAGACTAGACAAATAAAATCGGATGCTTAGAAGGATTTTATTAGAATTGAAGTTGATGGGATACCCAAGGCAAAATGTAAACATTGTAGTGTTGAATATATGGCTAGGCCAAATGATGAGACAAAGAATTTAATTCAACTGTTGAAACTTAAGCATCCCTCAAAAGTGAAGCAAGATGTTTATTGAATGTTAATAAGTGTGGTAGGACAGAAAAGGAACAGAGAAAATGCCATAGACTTATAAAATTGGAATTTTGATCAAGAATTGAGTAGAAGAAATCTTCCTCGTATGATCATTCTTCATGAGTATCCTTTTGTTATTGTTGATCATGCTGGATTTCGAGAATTTATTAGAAATCTTCAACCACTGTTTAGAATGATTTCACGTACTACAATAAAAAAGGATTGCATAAATATATATGAAGAAGAGAAGGTGAAATTATATAGTCATTTGGAGACACTTAGTTGTCGTATTAGCCTTACCACTGACATGTGGACATCCAATCAAAACAAGGGTTATTTTGCTTTGACAGCACACTATATTGATGATAATTGGAAATTGTAGAAAAGAATTCTAAATTTTTCCGTAATTGATGCTCCTCATACTGCTGTTGTACTTTCAAAAGTCATTCTCGAGAAATTGTATAAATGGAACATTGATAGAAAATTAATGTTTATTGTTTTAGATAATTGTTCCACAAATGATGCTTTTGTTAGAGAAATTTTGGAGAAACTTCTGACTAGTACTCTTGTGGCATATAGGCAATTATTTCATGTTAGATGTTATGCACACATTTTGAATTTAATTGTCCAAGAAGGAACTGAGATTATAAGAGATGTCACAACAAAAGTGCGTGAGAGTGTAAAGTATGTTAAGTTTTCTACATTAAGATTGTAGACTTTCAAAGAAGTGGCTAGTCAAGTAAAAGCTCCAAACAAATCCTCTTGTTTTAGATGTTTCAACAAGATAGAACTCCACCTTCCTTATGTTGCAAACTGTTCTAGAATTCAATGAAGCTTTTTCTCGTTTTGCAATGGTTGATACTTATTACAAGTTTGCACCTAATGCAAATGAATAGGAACATGCTGAGATTGTTTGTGGTTACTTGCGTTACTTCTATGATGTCACTAATAAGTTTTCTGCCTTATTGTATCCTTCTGCAAATTACTTTTTTCAGACATTTGTGCTATACATGTGATGTTGAAAGATTTTTGTTAGAGTACTATTTCTTTTATTTCTGTAATGGGTAATCAAATGAAGGTTAAATTTGACAAGTATTGGAATATTGTAAGTATGGTTTTGTCATTAGCTTCTATATTGGATCTTCGTTACAAAAATGAACACAATTGAGTTTTACATGAGAAAAATTTATGGTGTTGATGGAGAGCAACATATTGTTGAGATAAAGGTATGCTTGATGGACTTGTACAATGAATACTATTTGAAAGTAGCAGATGACACACTTGTTTCAAGTGAGAGTGCTTCTGATGTTATTACTAGTCCACCACCTTCAAGAGATTATTTTTCCTATACACTATCTATTGTGTCTGCAACAATTGATGAGTATAATCAACACATTGATGCAACGTCTACTACACAACCATCAAAGAATAATTTTGAATCATACTTGGAGGATCTAGTGTTGCCTAAACAAGAAAAATTTGATATCTTAACTTGGTGGAGTATAGAAGTACCTAAGTATCGTGTGATAGCTTGTATATGGCTCGTGATATCTTGGCTATTCCAGTATCTACTGTTTCATCAGAGGACGCTTTTAGCACAGGAGGTAGAGTGCTTGATCAGTATAGATGTTCTATGCATCCAACTACAGTTGAGGATCTTATATGTGCACAAGATTGGATTACAAATGAACTTTGTGGTAAGTAAAAATTACACATTACACTTACTTTCTATTTTTATAACTTCATTTACATAAATTCTTTTGTTTTTTCATTGCATTTATAGGATAATCTTGTTGATGTACTTCTTGAATCAATAATTAAAGATTTTGATGATGAAAATCTTGAAACAAGTAATTCTCATTCTCTTTTAATCTTTTCTATACATTCATAAAATTATTCTTATAATTTGTCTAATGTTTAATTTTTAGATGCTAGCTAAGATGTTACAATGTTATTTCCTTTTTGTAAGGATATACATAACACAATACTCTTCAATTGTGTTATTGTTGATGAAGAGCATTGTATTGTAGAGATTAAGGTACTCTTTAAAAAAAATTCATCGTCATTTGGCACTTTATTACATCTAGTGATAATTTTTTCACCACTAGATGTGTTTCTTTGAATAATATGCTGACATTTCCTTGTGTTATTCACAGACAAAGGCTGTAAAGAAGAAATGAAGCCATTCGTTTCTATATTTTGATCTTCTATTCCTTTTGTAGAGTTTTGAGTGTTTCTTGGTTGTTTCTTTGCGAGTTGCAACATTTTGACTTTTAATTAAACAATGTAGTATTAGACTCATTTTGATTTTTGATCAAACATATGTAAAACTTTTATCTCCTGGTGTATGTGTTGATTACTATATTATCAATTCTTATAAATTATATTGCTATTATGAATTATTAACATGATTATCTTGAGTTAAATTTAGTCTAGGAAATGATGAAAGCTCGTGAAATGATATTAGTTTAAATTTTAAAAATAAAATAAATTCACCCGTTAACCCTATCTATCACCCATAAAATGATATAAATTTAGATTTTAACAATAAAATTTTTTTACTCGTTAACCGTACCCATCATCCGTTATTCTAATGGGTAGTGGATAGGGCAGTGGCTAGAATTCTATAAGATGGGTATTAACTCGTCCCGTTATCTCTTAAGAAAGGACGGATTAGGATTAAGGTAGACCTTTAACCTGACCCAACCCTATCCGTTTACAGTCCTAGTTAAACCTTGGAAATCAATGAATTCCTTGATTTCTGTAACACCTAGTGTTTTCTCCTCTTATTTCCTTAAATCTCTCCTAACACTACTCTCTATTATTGGGTTTTGTTTGAATTCTAAAGAGTTGAGATTTAGTCATGTAATTTGGCCATTATTTGGGGAAATAGGGTTCGAAATGCCAATCAAATCATAGACTATATTTTATTTTTCAGCTATGGTATTTTGCACACGTGCTGTGTTTTTCCACTTATGCGATTGTGGAAATGTTTGTCATTGTATTCCTCTTTATGTTATCTTCATTTTAAGTTTTGATTTACTCAATTCGGAGTTGTGTAAAGAAAGATACGAATTTTTCTCTTCTGTAGGTGTCTTTGGTTTTTTTCTGCAAAATGTGTTATGCAGTAATGAATGCGTTCTACTGAAAAATTGGGTTTTTTCTACTAAATTTGAAAACTATTGTGCTGTGTTCGATATCAAATGAAAGGTTTTTATGTTAGCTTTCTTGTGGATTTTGTTTTGGATTAAAACAAATTGTGTAGTGCATGTTTTGACCGCTTGAGATTTGTTCGGTGTTTGCTCAAGAACTACTTAGCATTTGCTTAGGAGCTACTCGACATTTACTCAGGAGTTATTCGACATTTGTTCTGGAGCTGCCTAGCGCTTGCTTAGGAGCTACTCGACATTTGCGTTTTTTGCTTAGCATTTGTGTTTTCTACTCTAACATTTGTGTTTTTTGCTTGGCATTTGTGCGATCTGTTCGGCATTTGCATTTGCTCGTGTGGTGCTCGACTTGAATTGCAAATATACAAATAGTGCTAGCACAAGTTGTGGCTACCATATGTTAAATTACAATCCAGGTAGAGACTTGGACTTAGGGTTAAGTTGCTTAAGAAATAGCAATTGTACCTGAATGAGATCGGGAGCGTTTGGTCATGGAGTAGCATCGTTCCAACATTACAAGGTGTTTTAGCATTTTACGATTGTTGACTGATCTTTGTGCTTGGTACGAATACTTAGTGGGATTTTTAAAAGTAAAGTGGGGTCACATGTTTGTTTCAATTTTATTGTAATTTGTTGTTTTAGTGATTTTTTGTCAGGCTGAGTGATTCAGTTTACTCATCCCTAGTTGTGTGTGATGAGTGTCGAGCAGTTCTGTTCATTCACTTGACACTTTTCTTGTGGTCGTTTGGCATTTCAATTGTGATCACTTTGCACCTCTGTTGTGGTCGCTTGGTACTTCAGTTGTAATCGTTCAACACTTCTATTATGGTCATTCAACACTTTTATCATGGTCGTTCGACACGTTTGTTGTGATTGTTCAACACTTTTGTAATGATTGTTCGACATGTTTGTTATTGTCATTTGGCAATTCTATTGTGGTTGTTGGCACCTTCTTTGGTTAATTTTGACTTAGTGTGTGTTTGATTTTTAGTTGTTCTTACTGTGACCATGCCGGTGGAATCCCTGGGCGCGGTTCACCAAACCTTACTCCGGTGTGCGGAAACACACTGGGAGGTCCGATACAGTCACAGCGAAAATGGTGAATCCGGAGGAAGAGACAAGACTCGGAAACACCAAAGGGAAGACAAAAAGGATAAGGAAAGGAG
>JAMKQA010014284.1:0-23598 GCA_024699735.1 Posidonia australis
TTCTGCGGCCACCCGATCGACTAGATCTGGTGATAAAATTCGGTGCCTGTGGTTATTTTCATCTAGATTTCAAGGCACCATTGAATATTATTGTGGATTGCATGTTTTTTACTAAATCTTTGTCATAAACTGGTTCTATTCGGTGAAATGGAGTTCTTTGCGAATTGATGCTTTTGCCCTTCCTAGATAGAGAATGGCAGATCTGAGTTTGGGAGCCTTTTACAGTCCCTCTGGGACTCTAATTTCCATGTCGCCGGCGAGCTTGCTTCCGCCGGTGGGATCCTAGCGAGGGACTCTGTACACCTTGAGTGGAGTAGGGCTGGAGGACCATCTCGCTGATGCCTCGGGTTCTGTTTGGGGGTATTCTCGGTATTTCCTCCCGATTTTTTCGAAAGTATTCAATCTGAATTATGGGAATAAGGGAGAGTTGGAAGGTTATAGTAAGGGTGACATTATTGCGCTCTGTTGCGCGTCCTCTCATGTCACTCATTACGCGCACTCACTGCATTTTTTTAATGTTAATTTTTTTTTGAAATATGAAACATTATACATTCGCGTGGGGAAAATCTCTGAGTCAGAGATTTCCTCTGACAGTGGAGAGGTGAAAAGCAGTCCTTTTCTAACATGCTTTGACACTGGACATTTCGAGAGTTGCTCTCCTAGCATCCCTTGGTTATCCTGGTTACTTTTGAGTTACTGAATTATTACTGTCTACTCTCCATCTTAAATTTATTTATTTTATTGTGGTTGGACATTGATATTTCAAATCATTCTCTGGTTGATTTGGATTGTAAGGAACAATAGGTTTTTCAAATCATTCTCTGGTTGATTTGAAAGGATTACCATTTCATTACCAATAATATTTCTACATTATTTCATTGTTGGATAGCCTCTTTGGCTACAGGTTTCGAGAAGAGTGAGAACCTTATGGCAATATCTGCATTCCAACAGAGCAGTAAGGGAGAGCAAGCTTCAGCCCCTCAAAGAGAGATGGACCTGGGTACTCCAGCTTTACCAGGCCATGATTAACCCTTCGTTAATTGATTTTGTATCTCACTGGAATCTCATGAGCTGTGTTCTGTGGGACTTGCGTTATTCACCATAAAACTTAATTTTCATACTTTTGGCTGTTGGTCACCTGTTGAGTGACGGAATACCATTTTTGTAAGGTTTGTAATATTTGTTGGACATTTTCCTTTACACTACTGAGGTTGTATACATTTTAAAGTAATAGAAAGAAATACTAACTACCGATTACCAAAAAAACAAACAAACAGAAGTAGCTCTACTCATATTGTCTATAAAATATATACAAGTGCCAAGCATGAGAAGTGGAAAAAGAAATTGTGATTAATGTTTTATACTTTTATAAATTAAAAATTATATATATATTATGTATTTATAAATATAAATAATTACTATTATTTATATAATACTTTCAGGTTAGGATCGGGTTGGGTAATCCAAGTCTAAAACCCATACCCAACTCACAAAGTTCGGGTTTGGGATTTTCTAACCTATACCCAATCCATGATTAAAAAAACCCAACGCAACCCAACCCACACGGTTCGAGTTGATTTGATTTTCAGGTCAACCCAGATCCATATACACTCCTACCCACAACACATGCACAGGCGCGCACACACAATTTAAACAAAAATTACGAATGTGACATCAATTTCTGTAATTTTTTCATGTTTTGTTATTGATGTTGGCCTGAGTTATTAGTCAGTATGAGGAGAATGGTCTGTGACATACGTACATTAGTCATATGTCTCAATCTACATAATTCACCCATCATGCATTGTCAAACGCGTTTGTGACAGAAGTCGTGTGTGCTGTTTATTGGCATTAGCTACAAGTTGTTGTTTGTGGGCTTGTGGCAACATAATAGTTGTGATAATGCTGCCGATCAATGGTGGAGCCAAGCAATAAGATTAAAATGGTTGAGATAAAGAACTGGAGGTGATATCCCAAGTGATAACAATGATCGTCTATGTTTTAAATAGGTCGAGAGATGTACATATAATTGTTGTTTCTGTCAACGTTCAGAGATGCTTTCTGTGAGGAACCTCAATAACCAATGTGAAAATAATCAAAGAAATGAGGAGGTAGCTAATTTACTTATCACTTAAGCGCGTGATATGTGACGAGTGTGAAAATGATTACCAGTTATATAAGTAATCTTTCATTCAAATAATAGTATTTTTAGGAAAGTGACATTTATTAGTTTCTATTTGGATTTGCACTCTCTCCAATTCAGATGCCCCTCTGGTCAGTAGTATGAAGTAACATTTATTAGGGAAGTCATTCACTAATGACAGTTTAGCTGATTCACGACACCAACATCAGTACATCACAATCTACACATGTCAAGCAACTAAAAGAAAGATTATTTCCTTGATACGATAGACAGAAATCAGAGACTAATTCCACCATCATTTTCACCCTTCTGATATTTATCTCAGTAATTCGTTTGTTTTTCATTTTTTGCATTCCACTCCAACCATATGATTGTATGTCGTTACTCCAATAAAACTAGTATCAATATGAGATACAACAGTTTAAAACATGACTTGAAAGATGTCCTCAGCAATTGCACCCTTCACTTGGTGGCTGTGACTGGGATGCATTGGTGTTAGTAGTTTTTAAGTTCACATCGACCAAGTCTTCTTGCTTTGTCAAAGAAAGGTTGTCCATGCCCGGCAAAGTAGCAGCAATCTTTCGAAACAATGCCTGTCCATCATTTTGAAAACCCAATTCATGACATTTGATTTGATAAAGTAAAATATTAAAATTTGATGTTTTGCCTTTGGTGTTAATTCTGTCCATGTTTTGTTCACTTTATCACTCCTACATAAGTTTACAGTTAAGGAAGGAGATTTGGATGAGATCGGCACCTTTATGTTAAAACCAGCTTTTGCACTTGTTTCGATAAATAAGACATCAAGATTCTGTGCTTTTGCCTCGCCTTCGTCGACAGATACTTGCCTGTTGCAAAGGTAGCATGGTAAGAAACTATTCCATATATCTACAGTAATTATCATAGATTTACCAAGATAAAATTTTCTTAGTAAGTGTTCTTTGAATGCTTGGAGCAGACAAAATATTTGGAAAAAATGGTGAAAATTGAATCAACTAATTGCGACATCCCACGTGGATAAGCTTGTGATTGGATTTCAAATCCCTGATAAAACCAATCATAAAAACAAGAAAAGTAAAGAAGTGTTAATTTCACCTTTTATCCGAAAGATCGGTTTTATTTCCAACAAGAACAATAATTACATCACCACCTCTCTCAGTGCGGACTTCCTCTATCCAGTTAGTTGTGTTTAAAAAGGATTGTCGGCCTACATGACATGAAAAGATGAAAATTATGTACTGCATTTTCTTTACTGCTTAGAATTAATAGCATAAACTAGGAAATGTGGATACCATAGACAAGGAAAACTAACATTATGGTAGACATGATAATGCAGTGAGTGACAAATAGAAGAAGATGGCACAACTTCAGTAGAAATCCTATATGGTAGACGAAAAATATTAGAGAACTTGGAAGATTGAAGACATAGATTGACATATTTAGTAAACAACTATGCTTATGAAAAGCTTCAAAAAGAAAAAAAAAGCTATGTTTATGAGAAACTCATTCCAAGTATTTGCAGGAATTACTATTTTCTTTTTGAGTCCTAGTGGATGATGACCTTTGTTTAGAAGATTACAATACACATTTGAGCACTAATTCAACCCTAGTGGTGTGATTACTTCAGATGAACCATATACGTCATTCAACAACTCTACCATATGACTAGTGGTGTTTCGTGTATGAGAAATTTAAGAGCATACGAGAGAAGAAACGAGAGAAGAAACGAGAGAATTATACGAACTTGCGATGTCGTATACAATTATTGCAACAGAGGAATCCCTGATGTAGCTCGGAATAAGACTCCTAAATCTTTCTTGTCCCGCAGTATCCCTGTGGATGAATAATCGCATACAAGATCAGTTGGTGTTAACTTTCTTAGGAAAACCAACTCAACTTTAATTTCCAACATTCTTGTATAGTGACAAGGGATCCTTTGTCCAACACTCATACTATTAATTAATTCTGAGATATTTGAGTGCTGGTGGAGTCAGAAACTTACTATCCATTTTACTAACAGGAAAGTAGCTTTTCTGACAGCAAATTTTTTTAATCCCATGTTGAGTCTTCTTAATTGTTATAGTTCACTTGTCAAATATGTGCTCCTGGCAGTGAAGAATTAAGTTATTTGCCTTCAATAGGACAACAATAGAAGACACATTTACAAGGGTCCATGATGCAGTAGACAGAAACTAATAAAATTCACTGTGACAGGGAAATCATAGAAGTTTGGGCATCTAGCTCAACCAATAGGATACGAGTGAAGAAGTATAATATTTTATATAAAGTGCAGAATAACACGCAGATTATTAGATGTGGACATAATCTTTTCACAAAAATTATACCAAAGTTGCAGTCTAATTGTTCGATCTTCCAAGTACATGGTCTTTGAAAGAAAGTCGATGCCGATCGTTGCCTGTGTGACCATTCAAAAGACGAGAAGTTATGCATGATGATTAATGAAAACAAAACAGAAAAAAAAGTGACGTCTTATATTTCCTCAAAACATGAATCCAAGAATTTAGCCGATTCAGCTCATATCACAGTTGCAACAAATCGATCAATCCCAACATAAAATCTTGTTCTCACTCCAACAACTGAAATAATTACAATCAATGCATAAACGCAAATAAGCACCATTCACATCTTCATCGATCAATACCAGAATCAACATTAAAAAAAAAAAAACTGATTCACCAATTGAGAACTCTCACCAGTTATTGATGAACAACAGACATAATGAGAGCGATTACCAAATGGAATCGATCGAATACAATAGACCAATGTACGTACTTGGTAGGTGTTGTCGAACTTGTCGTACATGAATCGGGTGATGATGCTAGTCTTTCCTACGGATTGGTCTCCCAAGAACACCAACTTGTACTTTGCTAGAGCAGAAACAGGAGCCATTGTGGAGAGGAAGAGAGAGAGAGAGAGAGAGAGAGATTGTAAGATCTGAGTAAACGAATGGAAATGGGAGGTCACTGTGGATCCTTTGCAATGAGATTTGTTAAACAAACTGACAAGTGTGTGACCCGTGCAGCCCCACTTAGCTTAAAACCAGGAGTAATTGTTTGTTCCTCCTAGTGTGTGTACAATGCACGGATATGAAAACCTCTGATATGTTTAAAAAAATTATTATTTTTAAAATATATAATGTAATAAGTGGATAGAAATATTAAGTATAATTACTAAAATATGGCATCTCGAATAATTAGTATATCTTTAATTTTAAGGCTATTAATTCGATAAAAATTAGTGTCATCAACAAGCATATATAAAAAGATTAGACCAGACATTAAGCAAAGTACAAGCTTAAAATGATACAAACTAGTAAGAAAGATCAAAATAAAACAGAGTGCTCCACAAATTGGGAAGCGAGAAGCAACAAATAAGAAGTTCTAAGTGACATTGGAATTGCCATCCTATTTGTCCCACGCAACATTTGCATTCAGCTCAGAAATTCGAGTGTCTATCTCTCCATGAAGACCTAGATCAACAACGAGGACTGACCTAAGGTAGTGTGTTTCATATCCTAAGTTTAATGTATGTATCGAACCGAAGAGAAGGTTGTTGCTCCTGTCTCGAGTTATTATTATCTAACCAAGAGGTAATTAAAGACATAAGATCAAGAAATATTGAATTAATATCTCTACAGTTATTATAGAATATAATATTATTGTGATGCAACCAAAGGATCCAAAAAATAATGTAAACGAGAGTGTTTCAACACCTAAAGCTAATATTGAATTTGAGATAGTTTTTCAATGTAAAAGTTTGAACTGAGCTGAAACTTGATAATCGAGCATTAGCATTATGTAGAAAAAAAATTCCCATAAAGTATTAGCAAAGGAACAATGGGAAAAAAATGTGAGTTACATATTCTAAATGATAGCCACAACAGTCGCAATATAAGGGCCAGAACAATCCCTTTTACCTAGGTTGCCACGAGATAATATTTTTCCATTAAGGACACGTTAGATGAAAATCTTTACTTTAAGTGGTGTTGTAGTTTTCTAAATCTTAGTTTTGAATGGTGAATGGAAATTTCCATCATTTAAGATTTCATGGCAACTTTTGACAGTGAAGACATTGGATTGGATAAGACACTAAGAAATAGCATCTTCCTCAAGAGAAAGAGGCACAAAATTAAGACACTATCCAGATGTAGGAGAATAGAATAGATCCACCCCTTTGCTTGTAAAGATGAAATCATTTTAGCCAATGTCCATTTTTTGCATTTTTCAAGTGAAAAAGGGTTTATGTAGACAAATTTTAAGGAAGTATGACCCATCCACCTACTTTCCCAGAAAAGAGTAGAGTTTCCATTATTAACAGCATAAGAGTTGAAGGTGTTGACAATGTAGAAGCAAGACTTCAATTCCTTCCATATGGGAGAAACATGACTGAAAGATACATTAAGAATTGCCCCTATATTGCTGTAGGTTAAATATCTACACTTTAAATGTTTGCAGCATGTATTTTAGGGCAATGTTAAAAATACTTAAGTTACTAATGCCCAAACCATCTTGAAGCTTGTGTTGACAGACATTTTGTCACTTTAATTGATGATATCCATTACTATGGGATGAAAAGGTGTTCCATAGGGATTGTTTACGAATTTTATCAATTTCCTTAACAACTCTGGTTGGAATGTGGTAGACTGAGAGATAATAATTAGGTATAACTAAGAGAATAAAGCTGAGTAAGGTAAGACAACTCCCCAAGGAGAGGCACCTTTCTTTTTAGCAGTCAAGACTATTGTTTAGTTTATCCAAGATAGAGACCCAATCATTGAAAGAGGCATTTTTGAAATAGAAAGGGAGGCCAAGATAGGTGATAAGGAGAGGGGTCTATGCATAATCCAAAATTGAGCTAAGTCTCACAGAGAGATCATTGTTGATCCCAATGTTAGTGAGAAAAGACTTATGAAAGTTGATCTTTAATCCAGAATAAGCTTGAAAACAACATAAGATACGCTTGAGATTGATAAGACAAGTAATAGAAAGCTCAAGGAATAAAAGGATATTATCTGCGTATTAGATATTAAGAACATCAGGGCCATTATAAGGAAAACCAATTCCTCTAATCAGGTTGTGATCTTTACCAAAACATAATATCCTATTGAGAATGTAAGTAACTAAAATGGATAATAGTGGGAATATAAGATCTCTTTGTCTCAGACCATTGAATGAACTAAAGTGACCTTTAGGAGTACCTTTAATCATAACCGAAAATTTGATAGTAAAAATACATATTCTAATCCAAGAGAGCCATTTATCACCAAAGCCATAACCTGCCAAAACTTTGAGGAGAAAGTCTCAATGGACATTATTGAAAGCCTTTTCAAAGTTTAGTTTAATCATGACCTCGTTAGAGTGGGTGGAATGTAATAGATGTAGAATCTCTTGTGTTATCACAAAACAATTACTTATGTTGTAGCCTTTCAAAAAGACACTTTGAGAGTCATCAAGAAAGGAGTTTAGCAAATGGCTAAGTTTGGATGCTAAGCATTTAGTTATTATTTTAGAGCTACTATTAAGAAGACTGATGGATTTACAGTCTTTGAAACACTCTGCATTCGCTTTCTTAGGAAGGAGGATGATGAAAGTCTGATTAATTATTTTAAGAACATCAATATCAAAGACTTGGTGAAGGAATATGAAAACCTCTAACAAATCCTCCTTGATAAGTTTCCAAAATAGTTCATAAAATATAGAAAAAACCCATCCAGGCTAGGAGATTTCTCACCTGGAAGAGAAAAAACATTACTTTTAATCTCATTCTTTGAGAAGATACCCTCAATAACCTGGGTATTAGCAATTTTATTTAGAAACAGTTTATCCTAGTCTAACCTAAAACAAGATAGAGGGCCATATTGAAAAGTTTAAAGAAGTATTCTTGAATTGCTGAGCAATTTTGATGAAGTGACTTTGTTCGAATACCATCAAAAGATAGAGAGGTGATAATATTCCTTCTCTTTCTATAGTTTGTAATTGTGTAGAAGGAGGAGGTATTTAAGTCTTCTTTCTTAAGCTACTAAATATGAGATTTCTATCTCCAATAATTTTCCTGACTATTGAGAATATTGAGGTATTGTAGTATTAAGTCTTGCTTCTGTTTCCATTAAAAGAAGGATAGTGGGGTAGATTCAACCTGTCTATTTAGTCTTTGGATCAACTATTTAATAGCCAGAAGCCTAAACTAATGATCATCACGATGAGTGCCTAGCCAAGTTTTAATAGTTACTTTTATAGGTTTGATCTTATGTGAGAATTTAGCGACAGGGTTAGCATTGATCGAGAAAGAGGCCTAGCAATCTCTAATAATTTAGTCAAAGCCTTCAGTAAGGAGTCAGGATTTGTAAAATCTGAATGAAAAAAGCCCCCACTCAGGAGAACAAGTGTTTAGAATGATAGGGATATTGTCAGATATAATCTTGATTTACTAGAGTAGATAGTAATCGGAAAATGAGACTCCTAGCTTAGAGAGATTAAGAATCTATCTAGTTTGACCATAATTTCATCTATTAGGATGTTAGACTAAGTGTAAGCATAGTCATTGTGATGCAGATTCAAGAGACAAGCACTAGCAATGAATTCATTGAAATTTACTATCAGGGAGTACAGTAAAATTCATTGGAGTGTTCATAGGAAAATTTAGTAATATTGATATTAGTCCACCCTAATTGCCTAATTGTTTCCAACAATGACTGCATATGTCTAAGTTCGAAAAGAAATAGTATTTTGGATGAAGCCAAACATGGGTCATAAACTTTAGTGAGCCACTAATTAAAAGGAATAGAGAGATTTCTGAAGTAAATAGAAAGTGAGAATTGACTATGGAAAACCTCCATGTTACTGTGGCTGACTTCATCCTAACCAATTAAAATGCCTTCAGAGAGTTCTTGGGTTGATAGGAAATCCCACCTATTGAGTCTACCTTCCATGGATCTCCGAGTATATTGGAAAAAGGATTCAACCTTGGTTTCAAGAACAATAAGAAAATCTACCTTGGCCATGCGAACCAAGTTCCTAAGTTATCTACGTTTGAAACTACTTCCTAGCCCATGAATATTCCAAGCCAATATAATCATCACAAGATAAATTTTTAATGTCACTAATTGACTATAGTAGAGACAATTAGTAATGCAAAGCACGCAAAAGGTTGACACATGTATTGACCTCATCTAAATCAAAAACAGGAAGATTATGTTGTATTCTGATCAAGTTAAGCAAATATTTAACGTCATTAGCATCATCAACTAGAATTTCAATTTTAGAACAAAAAGACATAAATTTATCGTAGTTGTCTCAAATGAGGAGTCCATTAAAAATAAGATCATAGGGGAAGGACTCCTCCAACCTAGTCGTGCTAACTCCAAAGGAGGATGGTTGGGAAGAGAGATAAGAAGAATAATTCACCTCAGCATGCACCATTCTTGGACATGAAGGAGGTGGAGACGTACATATAAGGGAGGTACCTGGTGTGGCATGACTGCATGAGAGGGGCTAGAGTATTGAATAGAGTTATAGCGACCATTAGAAAGAGAAGGAATGAGAGGAGCCTCAGTATCTTCTCCTCTGCCCCAGATTCTTCAATGTTTAAAACATTAAAAGCCACTAACAGTGCCTTGGCTGTGGCATTATTCTTTTTGCGGGTTTGAGATGTAGGTATTGAAGAAGTACAAGCACACTCTTTAGCTAAAAGTTAGAGGTATCCTTAAATTCTTGATTATCTTGTGAGGGAAGCTTAGAATTGTAAACTGGTGTCTTACTTGACTAGCGACTAGTGATAACATGAGGGGATAGAGAAGACGTAATTGGATTAAGATCCTTTTGAGGAGTTGCTGTTGAGGAGGAAGGAGGAAGAGAGGTGGATTGTTGCTGGTGCCCGTACTAATCTGCGGCAGAGGTACTGACCAAACTAGAAGCTGACCTAGGAAGAATACCAACGTCACTAGAAAGAAGAGGTGCCTTATTCATATTTTTCTGATTAAAGGGGTACTAGTAACCATGACCACCCTTTCCATGCAATTTTGGGTGGCATTTCTAGCCATTGTAGTTGCTATCTCAACTCCCTCTGCCACCCTTATGAACACATTTACCCTATATCATCTTTCCATACTAATTTCTGGCACTTTGAGGGTCGATGGTGCCCATAGCGAAAGTCATCGTAGGAGGCACAAACTTCACCACAAAGGGAGGACAAATGTGTAGAACTTGATTAAAGCGAACAGGATAAACTTTTCGAACAAAGGAGAAGTAAAGGAGTTTCGGCAAGTCCTTGCCAAGATGAAACTTGATCTCGATACGTACATATCCTTGGAAACTCGCATGTTTATGACTCATGTCTACTTCCAAGTGATCAATGAAGTTAGAGATCATTTTTGAGAACAGGTTAACACTCCACAGATGGTGAGGGACTCCTTCTTACTGTATCCAAACGCTTTCGTCCTTCAGAGTCTAAATTGCATTGATATTTGTAGAGCATAGAGCAAAATGAAGAGGTATACCAGAGGACGTAGTTCAGTCAGTAGAGAGTGCCTCATCTTAGAGCAAGAGAGAGGAAAATTTAATCAAAAATTTGGAGTCAGTGATATGAATGACATTATACTCCTTGTGTTGAGGTCAGTGAACAAATAAATTTGCAATAATCTCCTCTTGAGAAATATTATGGAAGTTGGTGGTGACCACCGCATTGGTGGAAAGGAAATCCATTTGGGTATAGTATTCTTTCGATGACGTAATAACTATTGATTGGTGTGGAGAACACTTGGCCATAAATGTCATCGGCAAAGGAAACAAGGGTTGAAGGGAGAAAGAAAGGTGGTTGGTGAAGGGGCGAGAGGGAGACTTGCAATAGTGAAATTTAGAAGTCACTAATGAATGATCAGACACCCTACACTTAAAGTAAAAGTCATTAAATCTACACTAATTGCTAATGTACCTGTGAAGCCTACATTTAAAGCAATTGACAGTTTACAGTTAGAGATGGAATCCAGGTTGGCCCGGCCTAAAAAAACAAAGGCCCGACCGGGTCTGGACTGGGCCGGGCCTATGTTGACAAGTCATGGGTCCAGCACGACCCATGGCCCGTTGGTGGGCCGACCCACGGCCCATGGTGTTTTTGGTTTTTTTTTTTTTTTTGTTTTAATTTTCGGGCTGGCTCGGCCCAGCCCAGTTTAATTTACAGGCCAAAATAAATCTACTCTACCAGTCTGACTGCCTTGACTCGATTTCCATGTCTATTTACAGTTCAAAAATGGATTAAAGAGGATTTGACGCATCGATGGTAGACTACAATCCAATGATTGTCTCTAAAAAAAGAGGTGTCAGGGGATAAGGGATGCCATTAGTTAATCCCTGATCATTAAAGTGTGAATAAACAAGGATAATCAAAACATCATTACCCTCTAATACTATGAAAGGGTTGAAGTGGGAATCAGTGGCACTAACTGAAGGTAGGACATTAGGTGATTACATCACATCCCTACCAGCACGCGCACTATGGATCCCACAATGTAATTTTTTTTTTTTGAATAATGATAGGGAAAATTAAATACTCCAGATTGTGAATCCAAATAATGTATCATTGGCTTTGAAATAGATGACTCCACTGGTAGCAGTTTGACTGGACAATGAATGTCTAAATTTGAAAAGACGCACCCATGATTTACTAACACCTCCATCGAAGTGGGAGACACCTTGCTGGATGGAAAAGGGGCTCGTTGGGGGAAGAGCAAGGAGAAAGGGTCTATCCTCGATTGAGTCCTTGGCACAAGCGATCTCTGATCAAAGATCAATCGACAGAGAGGATTCTAAACTAGAATAAGAGACAGAGAGACAAGGATGTGAGTCCATTCCTACTTTGAGCTGGTTAGGCACCATCGGTTGTTCAATCGGGAAATTATTCCAATTACAAGTAGACAAATCAACTACATTAGGGGATTTACTCCCTATCGAAAATATCATGGATGTAACATAAACTACAGTAGGTAGGGGAGTCTTTCCTAACATAAGCTATGGTAGATAGATTACTCTTCATGAGAAGAGTAGGAGGGGAGTCTTTCCTAACATAAACTACGGTAGATAGATTACTCTTCACGAGAAGAGCAAGAGAGGAGTCTTTCCTAGAGTGGGTCGAGCCCAACGAGGGAGATGCTACCTTGGATTTCGAATTGGTACAAGAAGTAAGGGGAGAAGAATAAGTTTTTTTTTTAATTATCGGTTTAGATTAATTTTTTTGAATATCCTTAGATTCGAATCCAGGAAGCATGACAAGTTTCAACTTCTCCAAGTTCATTATCACATAGGAGAATGGGGCCACCTTCGAAGAAGGAGAGCCTCCCTTGACGCATATTTCAGAGAGACTGAACACGCGTCTTCCGAAGGGGCGTTCGAGCGAGAAAGGGCGGGCTTTACCCTTGAGCGCAAAATATCATACCTTCGTAGGAGGTACCAGATGCCAGGATAGAAATGCTTCCGAAGAGGAGTCTTGTTTCGTCTTGCCGAAGTAGCTATTATAATTTTAATCATAGTAACGTGAATGTCTCCAGTATATCTGCATGGTGGTACTCACAGTCGGGCTTTTTTGATTGTATAATATCTGCAGTTTTAAAAAACAAGCATATATAAATGAGCCCACTTCTGCCCTCTCGCGCCCTATTCTGGAGATTATCGACCCCCCAAACCCCAATCTCTTTCCTCTCCGACGACCACCACCACCGCCGCCGCCGTCGCCGTCGCCGAAACCCCTCCACTCCTTCCCGCCAATGGCTGCCGATTCCTCCCCCGAAGGGGAACCGAAGGGGGAAATGAAGCAGGAGACGAGGACTCCAGTGGCAGCGGTGGCGGTGGCCGCGGCGGTGGAGGCGAGCCCGAAGACTCCGAACCCGTCCTTGACCGCGCACGAGGAGATCAAGGCCGTCGCGCGCAAGTTCGCCGACCATCCCATCCAGAACCCCGATCCCGGCGTCTGGGCGGTCCTCACCGCCATATCCAAGAACGCACGCCAACGGCCTCAGGTAGAAAGATTAACCCTAGACGTCACTATCTTTGTCGTCATGTTCTTGTTTTTCTGATAGATTTCGGTACGTCTTGTGGTGTTGTTTTGTTTTTGTCGGAGAGACGTTCATCGAAAGCTGCTTTCTTTTTGATGTTTGGTGTAAGAGTTTCTACTTGAACAAGACTCGAGAAATGTAGGCGTCTAAGTGATTTCTCAGAAGTACGATTTTGACAGGTCATGTGCTTGTGTGTTAGAAGTAGTTGTATTTTCGTGTGGACTGAATTCGATGCATGTACTGCTGTTTTATTTGCTTCGGAATCGACAACAAGTGTACTGAGTTCATCATGATACGGCTTCTATAAATTGTGGAAATGTGGTAGCTTTGCCGAGTTTTTCATAGGAACTTGCTGACCTCCATGCCTTTTTATGTAAAACCACTGCTCCTGGAACTCGTGAAGTTCTTGTGAACTTGACAACTCGAAGGCAGCAGTACTAGTGCCGTGTTTGTAGAACACCAAAGTGTGCATGTCTTGTTAGTCTATTGTATCAGTGAGAAATGTACATCCATTAGACGTCCCCTTTGTACTTCTGCAAGGTCCTGAAATTTTTTAAGGACATACTAACTTGGCACTGCTGATGCTGAAGTGATGCCACTGTCAGTGATGATCAAGACAATTAGAAGGAAAGTAGTCGAAGTCCAAATTCGACAGAAGTAAAGTTAAATAGTCCTTGACCAAGTTGGAGCAAAGTTTTTGAATTCAACATCCATAAGCAAAGTAACCACTCCAACAACAAATCAGTAAGCTCACCAAGGAAGCCACTTCCTTTGCTTCCTCTTTGGTCCTGCTTGTCTTCTTCATATCCTTGAGACTAAACACCCAAGGAGAACTCAATTGTGGATCAACCCAGAAGATGACATTGTGATTGCTAGAGAAACTAGAAGAACTAGAAGATCCTGTGTCACAAGAAATGATGGTCGCGCCCTTCTTTAAATGTTCTTTATTTAAAGTATGAAATATCTTGCTCGTGACTCGTGCGGCCTCTCGAGGATCAATTAACTGATTCTACATCTTACAATCTCTCAAATAAGAGGATTGTTTCTGTAGTTTGTCATACATCAAATAATTCAGTGTTAACCTTAATTATTCCATATTCCTAGTTTATATATTGTAAAATGTACTGAATCCAAATACATGCATCTTCTTGGTAGTTCTTGGCTGATTATCAACTTTGTGATATGCAATGGCTTGATTTACACTGGCGTTATCATCAATTTAAGAATGCCTTCCAGCAAATATTAAGGCGATACAGATCAAATGCTTCTTTCTTTGATTCAGTCTGCTCTATACTTTCTTTTAAATGTTAACAGCCCTCTAAACAACGATGAGGATGATTTGCAATGTTGAAGAGGAAACAGTGGAAGTGGCTTAATTGGGAAGAATATTGTGTTGGAGTTGGAGTGACTGCATGTATGGAGCATTGGGAATGTCACTTAAAATTTCTTTGCTTTTTTATGAGACAAATGTGACTCACAATGATTGGATTGATGTCAAAATGAGGTAGAGTGAGGACGTTGATGATGTCGCTTGAATCTACACAGCTTGGAAATCAAAGTTGCTTACCGTACCACATGAAGTGGTGAAGATCAAATTATTACTAGTCCATTTATTGCAGTTGATTATAATGTCACAGAAATCATCATATGTATCTCCTAACCTGAACATACATGTGCTGTTCTCAAAATTGTATGCTAATGTAAATTACCTAAGATTTTATTAAGTGACTACCTCTAATGAGTGTTTGTGAAATAGTTGCATTCACTTTTCACTTGGAAGGTATTCAAGTTGGTTTTCTTTTCATAGAAAAGACCTTTTAAAATATTGACATGTAATTTAACCATGTGAACCATTGATTCTGGCATTAGACAGACTTGGACTTCAATATTGAAAGGAGTTGGTGAATGGAAGTCAAATTGAACGCTTGCCTTATGAAAAGTGAATGCAAACACTTTGCTAACTATTATGAGGAGTATGTTATTTATTAAAATCTTGTGTTCTTCACAATTTACATTGACATGGATATCTAAGAATAACACATGGATGTTCATGTTTCTTCAATGAATTTAGCTGATCCTCACTATCATAAGTAGATTCTCTATAGAAGCAGACTATATATTTCTCATTACTTTTATAGAGCAGCATGTTCCCAGTTTAATATGGTGATTCTCATGACTAGAAAGCAATTGACTTTGATTCATTATAATTGAATATTTCACCACATCATATGGTGCAAAGAACACCTTCCAAGATAGATTGCCCTACTGGATGTGGCACTTACAAAGGTGATTGGGATTCAAATGTTTAATGTGCAGTAATAAGCTTGTGTGTCTTTTGTTGGTATACTTTTAACTAGAATATACTTAGGCCCCATTTGGTTGGGATTATGGGGATAATCTTGATGATGACTACTATCCCAAACAAACAGGCTTGACAGTGATGGATTATACACGTTGTCCGAGGTTCTATTGATTTCAAAATAAAATAGTTGGCATAATCAACCAGATGGTGTGATTTTGGTAGAATCTAATGGATTATGTAGGTACATTTACCTTCTTACTCCTATGGTAGTATGAATTTACGTGATTTATCTAACGAAAATTACCATGAATGTCATCAATTTACCTAATGAAAATTATTATGAATTTATGTTGGAGGAAGAACATGATTTATAGGATAAAATAAGATTGAACTAAAAACTACAGGTGTATTCTAATATTATCACATTACAACCAGTATTATTATATTATTTGCACGTAAATCACTATCATTACCTAATGAGAGAATTTTGTGGTCATCTAAATTAGATTTAAATTCATAAGGATAAATATGTCATTTCAAACAACAAAAGTAATACCAAAATCTACATCAAAATAAGATTCAATATTCGATAGATTTTACACTTATAATTTTACAACTATTCCACATTAACTTCCATGTATAGAATCAAGATTTTACATTTAAAATTTATTTCAAAATTGTATCCAAATGATACGTTAATCTAGATATTTGAGTTCATTTTAGTTATAATTAGACAAAATGTCACTGTTTTTTTTTTTGTGTTAGACAATCACCAAATGTTTGCCATTCTAGATTCTTTGTAATTTCCATTATGTACTCTTTGGCATCAGGGAATGAACATTATCTTCAATGGGGTTGAGCACTGTATCGGCCGGCTAGTAGAGGACCCACGCTTCCAGATTGGTGATATTGCAATCAGTGCAAATCATTGCAGGATCTTTAGGGAGAAAGTTGCATCTGCTGATGATGAGGTCTCACCCGATTCTTGTGTTCCAGCTTTTTTGAAAGATACTAGGTTAGTTATACAATGGAATTGAGTACTTGTTTCTGCTTTTTTTTCCTACTGGATTCTTGCATGCTAAGGTTTCTGGTCTTGAAATTTTCAATCTTATGCAGCACAAATGGAACTTTTCTTAACTGGAAGAAACTCAGGAAACATTCTCCTGAATCTAGGCTACATCATGGTGATATTATATCATTTGTTGCTCCTCCTCATGAAGGTATGCATTGATCTTTCTTGGCATTGCAGATGGGCTTTCCTTCTTCCTTGCGACTTCTGCAAAAAGCTTTTCATACTGCTAAAGTGTTGCATCTATTATTTTGTTTGTATTTAGTAATAGTATATAATGTCAAGTGCCATCTTTTGGACACTTGCGTTCATACAGCAAGAAGGGGATTATTTACCGAGTTGAAGATTTATCTATGGACTTATTATTTTGTAGGAGGAAGTTTGGAATTTTTGAGATCTAGTAATTGTGTTGGGTTGTGTATCTTTTTTCTTGTGTCAAGATGCGTGCCCTAAAGTTATATGCCCAATCCAAACATGGCCATTAGACTTATATGTTTGGAAATCCATAAGCAAACCCAATTTTTTTTATGAAGAATAATAGGAAATTTTCATTTATTATGAAAATTCAGAAAAGAGCTGTACTAGGACTGCAAACAAGATGTCTATAGTCCAAAAATTAGGAAGGGTCAAATGAGAGAGCTCCAAATAACATCCTCTACTACTAAACTAAAAGTCCTTCCCAAAATTGGAGTAGCTCCTAGCACCAAGAGGCCAACACCCTAAGAAATATTGCCTCATTATTAAAAGCAATCTATTTCTTAGTAACCATATACTCTAGCATCCAGTGTGTGGAATGAGCTTCAGCAGTCTGGATTGACCCTTGACTGTACATCTCTGTGCAGTGCTAAACCATCAAAGGAATTCTACATGTTTTCCAAGTCTATGAAATTCAAGTTGAAAACCAACTTTAAACCTATCTTATTCCACAAACTTTTCACGAAAGAGCACTGGTAAACTGCTGATCTTGGTCCTGTAGAGGGTGATTGCAAAGAACATGGCCACCTAAGAATCTCTTCGGACCTTCGTAGGAACTTGCTTCTTGGCAGGAATTGACATAAACAATCACACCTTTGGAGGGGTTTTGATCTTCAAGATCTGCCTTTCAAACCAAAAGACTGCTGGTTTTCTTCTAGATGCCCACATATAGGCATTCTTCACAGAAAACTTGTCGCATGTTCCCACAACCCACCTCCATGAGTTTGACAAAGATAAAAGATGTTGTGCTTCTTGCAGCAACAATGGTTGGTTGATGAACTAGTCATATAACTGAGTTTGTTGCCTATAATTGCCTTTGTTAGCAAACATCCATAAAAGAAACCTTATTTTGTATATGGAGAGATTTTGAATTTTGATTGTTTGAGGTGGTGGCAAATAGAAGATTGCAAAGATAACATGTGTTAGTGTTATATTTAGGGTTCGTTTGGTAGAGTTTTAGCTTTTGAACTAAAATGTAGAAGCTAGTTTCTTACTAGAAGTTGTCATAACTCAGCTTTCGAAAATGTAAATGAGTTACTATTTCAAAAGCTATATGTTCTAAGAAGTTGGTAGTGTTTATTAGAACTGTTGGACCACTATAGCTTCTGGAGAGTAGCTATATACTTAAAAGCTGTCTAAAAGTTCTACCAAACGGACCCTTAGTGTGTTAATGGGTTAATGGATCCTGTATGTTATTTGGATCCTGTTATCTTATAATCCACTATAAATATGTGTGATCTCCTCCAAATCTCAATAATGTAACTTTTCTTTTCAACATAACATGGTACCAGAGCTAAGCAAACCCTAAGCACCCGTACGTCGTCTCCCTTTCCCCAACTGGCACCTTCCCAGCCACTTCTGCCGCCCCTTCATCTTAGTCGACACCACGACATTCGTCGGCAGTCCCAATGGAGCACTTATGGCCAGTCGACAGCCTTAGCTGAAGCTTCAAGGGCCACCAACACCCTCAGTCAGGCCTTCCAGGGCCGCCAGCCACTCTTTTCGGGGTCTCCTGTCATGTATTAGGTCTTTGAGGGCTCTAGTCCTTCCTCCGGTGCCTCTTCAACCCTTTCCAATCGACAGGACAAGGGCAACATCAGGCCCTTGTTGTCCCTCTATCACTGCCAGATGACCTGATTAGCCAGTTTTGTTGCGTTTCCTAGGGCAATCGATGGATTTACGGTCATTTTTGGCTGTCTATGTTCAAGTGGTTGTAACTAGATGCATAAAATCATTTCCTTTCTAGGGTAACAAGTATATGTTCCAAGTTTCAATGATTTTTAAGGCCATTTTTCTAGTCTTTATCGGCCTTTTCTACCCTCGTAAGTCAGTTTTTTTCTAAAGATTAGACTTGTCCACGCCTGTTATTGTAGCATTTTCTTGTGACTTATGGTTCAAAGGCTTTTTTCCTACATCAATCAAGTTGATAGGGAAGAATTCTTTGGCGGCCACCAAAAAATACGATATATCACACATCCTTCACCTAATGTTAAGGATGTTGTTTATAAGGATTGGTTTACTGATGACTGTGCAATTATTTCTTGGTTGGTGAATAGTATGGATGAAGGTATTGCTTGCTCGATTATGATGTTAAAGCCTGTCAAGAAGATTTGAGATATTCTTTACAGTATATATGGAAACGAGAAGAACATTGCCAGAGTTTGTGAGATTTATGAGCAGTTATTCACGCATAAGCAGGGGAACCGTTCTGTATAGGATTTTTACGGTACTTAGAGATTTCTGTTGGATGAGTTAGAGGTGTATCAACCTTTTGTCGTATATTTTTCCAAGATGGAGTATAAAGAGGAATTAACAGTGGTGATCTTCTTAGTCAGCTTCTAGTTTGATCTTGTCAGTTAGATTATAGGGCAGATACTTGGTGTGGATTCTGATCTTACTCTTCAGTTGACTTTCTCACGGGTTCTTTGTGTCTCTACTAGTACTTTGACTTTCTCTGCTAGCTATAATCAGTCCGTAATGGTGTCATCGTTGAGAGGATATGGCATTCGAGGTATTCGTGGATGAGAACATGGTCGTGATGGTCGCAACGGTGGACATTGTGGATGTAGCAACCACACTATTAATAGATGCTGGGACAAGTTTGAATGACCTTCTTTAGCACATCTTGCATCATCAGAATCACCTACCACATATTCTCTCAGACTGTGACTATTCCTAGGCTAAGTATGACTAGTTACTTTAGATGTGTGCCACTCAATCCACTACGATTACCTTCCATATTACTACTTCAGATACATATGCCTTACTTGTTTTTCAAGACAGTGATTGGATTATAGACTCGAGAGTCTCCTCTTACATGACAAGTACTCGAGATTTTTTCACCCATCTCTTGCAATTATCATCAGACGTTAGTTCTGTTTCTATAACTGATGGTCGGAGTTGCCCAATAACTAAGGAATAGTTCATGTTACTTCTCATGTTATTCTTTAAAAAGTCGTTTTTGTTCCTAATTTCTTGGTTAATTTACTTTCTATAAGTGCTATCACTAAACGGTTTTCTTATTTTGTAACTTTCTATACTTTTCATTGTACTTTTCAGAACTGCAGACAGAAATGAGGATTGGTTTGGGTCGTAAGCAAGGCAATGGTGTGTACTTACTTGTTCGCATTGATATTTCATGAGGACTTGTTACTGCTACTTCAACAGTTAACTCTTTGTTATTATGGTATTATCGTTTAGGCCATCCATCACTTTATCGCCTTTAGTTGGCCATTCCATAGATGTTTTTAGAGTCGTTTGTTTGTAAGTCGTATCAATTGGGTAAGCATTATCGTGCTACTTATAAACACCAGTTATTAACTTCGAGTCAAAGTCTTTTTGATTTAGTACATTGTGATATTTGAGGACTTACCCATGATTCGTGTGTTTTAGGTTATAGATATTACATTGTTTTTATTAATGACTTCTCTCGTGTCTTGGAGGATAACATGTGTTAGACGCTATTAAATTTTTTTCTTCCAGAAATTATGAATCAATTTTCTATATTGCTCAAAGTTTTTCGTACTGATAATGCATTAAAATTTTTACAAATTAATCTTCAAAACTACTGCACTTCTAAAGGAATGTTGCATTAAACCTCTTATATGTATACTTCTCAATAAATCGGTGTTGTTGATCGCAAGCATCATTACATTTTAGTTATGACATTGATCATTATGATTGAGAAGTGAGTTCCTAAGTATTTGTGGTTTCATGCGGTGCTTATTGTTATATACGTGATTAATCGTATATTTTCTAGTTCTCTTAGGGAGATGTTCCACTTAGAAGATTGTGTTCTATTCAAGAGCTATTTGTTCTTTCACCTAAGGTATTTGGTTGTGTTGTCTTTGTTTAAAATTACACATTTGGCCTTGATAAACTTGATCCTTGGGCTTTGAAATGTGTCTTTGTGGATACTTTAAGACTCAAAAAGGATATCATGTTTTTACCTACCTATGCGTTGATATATTATCTTTACTAATGTTATTTTTCTTGAGTCTTAATCTTTCTTTAAGAATGCATAACTTGTTGTTTACTTGGTTCCTCTTCTTTCATCGATTTCTGTTAGTTCCACACAAAGTGTTAGATTTGTACAAGTTGAACAGTAAGTATTAAAACCCTTGCAAGTGTATTATCTCCGTCTATGAGCACCTGTGCTTCCTTCGGTAGAAACTATCCCTCCCTTGACATCTGTAGATTCTATTCATTTCGACTTGCGAATAGTCATATGCAAAGGTAGTCGTTCTACTACAGTTCATCCTATATCTACCTTTGTTACTTATGACAATTTTCACCTTTCTTATGTCGCTTAGCTTTGTTTATTTCTGTAAGTTTATTCCAAAACACTACTAAGAAGTTCTTCAACTTCTTCATTAGAAGTCAGCCATCGTTGAAGAAATATAAGCATTAGTATTCTAAGGTACACAGGAATTTGTGACACATCCTAAATGAACAAAGGTAATTGGCTGTAGGTAGGTGTTCACAGTCAAACACAAAGCAGATCGTTCCATTGAGCAGTACAAAGTATGTTTGGTGGCATGGGGTTTTACATAGACTTACGAAGTTGACCATACAAAGACGTTTTCTCCCATGGCACGTGTTAATTCCATCCAGGTTCTCCTATCGATTGTTATCAATTAGTCTTGGACTTTACTTTAAAGAATGATTTTCTGTGTAGAGATCTATCTGAGTGGGTTTATATAGAACAACTTTCTAGGTTTGTTGTTTAGGAAGAGAACTATGTCTGTCTACTTCGAAAGGTAATATATGGACTGAAGTAAAGTTCGAAAATATGGTTTCAGAAGTTTAACTAGGTTGTGCTGGGAAATGGTTTTAGACAGTGTGCTGTTGATTATTCTGTTTTCATCAAGTGCAGTTGACACGTGTTCTTGGTAATATATGTAGATGAGATAGTGATACTACAGGGATTGTAGAAACAAAGAAATATCTGTTTACAATTTTTATCACAAAAGATATGGGTATGGGTAGGTCAAAGTATTTTCTTAGGATTGAATTTGCATATAGTAAGGATAAGATGGTTCTATCTTAAAGGAAGTATATTCTAGATTTATTACATGTGTTAAGATTTTTGGGATGTAAATTAGAAAGTACACTTATATAGTAGAATCCTCCTTTTTGCGATATGTCATCTATGCTATTGGAGGAATCTGACAGGTATAGATGCTACCTTGATAGACAAGTCGATCTATTTAACTGTCATTTGCTTTGATGTTTCCTTTGCAATAGGACTTTTGAGTGAGTTTATACATGAGTCTAGATAGGTACATTGGTTAGGGGTTTTACGTGTACTTGCCTATATCAAGGGCACACCTGGGAAAGGTCTGATTTACAGGAAACATGGGCACTTGTTGATTGAATCCTATTTAGATTTTGGGTATATAGGTGATCGAAGAGATAGGAAATCTACATCTGGTTATTGCATCGATACAGGGGATAACTTAGTCACACTGAGAAGTAAGAAGTAGAATGTAGTTTATGATCTAGTTTAGAAATAGAGTACAGAACTATAGTCTAGATAGATTGTGAAATGATGTGATTGCATTTTTTACTAACAGAGTTTGGTATCCATGTTGTGAACATGCATTGTGACATTGAGGCAGTAATATTTGTGAAATTAGTAACCTTGGCGGCGGTGGGGAGGCCAACGGAAGATTAAGTGGCGCCGACGAGGTGGTCGGAGATGCTTGTCGACTCTGGAAAGCTCGTCGAAGGTGGTGGTTGCTGAGAAACCCTAGAAATTTCCATTAAACTCTGATACCATGTGAAAATCGGATGAAAATAGAGTAGTATATTATTGATTAGGGTAACACATTACATATATATATAGGTATTGGATAAATGGATATCTAATTACCTTAATACAAAAAAAACTATATACCCCAATAATACTACTTAACTTACAACAATATTCATTGTTAACAATTCTACTTTTTATGAGAGAACAAAACTCAAAGAGGTAGATTATCATTGCATCAGAGACATAATATTATCTGATCACATTAGCATGCCTTACATTCAATCTTTCGAGCAGTTAGCAGATGTTTTCACAAAGGAATTAAGTGTTGGGATATTTGATGGATTATGTAACAAATTGGACATGTTAGATACATTTACTCTAGCTTGAGTTGAGTGTTAGTGTTATATTTAGTATGTTAGTGGGTTAATGGATTCTATATGTTCTATGGATCCTATTATCTTATAATCTACTATATACATGTGTAATCTCCTTCTAATCTCTATAATACAACTTCTTTTTTTAACATAACAACATGTTTTGTCATTTTAGCAATTACTTATAGTTGAATTAGGGAAAGAAGAAGATTAGGTTTTGCATTAGAGTAGAGGGGTTTAAATACAATGCATAGTAAGTAAATGGATCTTGACAGGATCCATATACAATAGGATCCATTAACCTAACTTCTAACACTTCCCTTCAAGCTGAACGGCATAAATATCGATAAGATTCAGCTTGTTACAAAATTGTTCAAGAACCCCATTGCTGAGAGCCTTAGTTAGAATATCTGCCA
>JAMKQA010014285.1:0-37443 GCA_024699735.1 Posidonia australis
ACAAATTGCTGAACTCTGGCTTGCTAATGGGTTTGGGGTCTGGTTTAAGGGCTGATCACATCCAAAGCAACATACGGATTCTCATTCCTGGGTTACCTCAAAATCGGGGTGTCTACACCAGCTGCGATACATAGCTCTGAAACCAGCTTGACCCCTCTATGCTTGAGTCTTCAATATGACAACATCTTTAGTTTATCGAACCACTTGGATGTGTGATCATGTCCCGAAACCGAGCCTGTTCATCTTCTCACCTTTTGGCTGTGTGACCATGTCCCAACACCAATAGGTGTAGACTACTTTTTGGAATCCGTAGCAGATCGTTTGAGAGCGAGCTCCCTATTTCAAGAAATGCTCAATGGGGATATCCTTCTTACCTTGGAGCCAATCTTATTCCAAGATTAACTCTAAGGAGGGGCATCTGTAGCTATCCCATTTTCGCATTTTCCAAAGTTTATGTAGAATAGCAACCTTTGAGGCGCCCTAGATTATATAGCTAAGGGTCTATAACATATTTCCTAGACTTTTCAAGATTTTATGGAATTTTTGAAGTATTTTTGGACTTTTAAGAGATATCTATGGATTAAACTAAAAGATAGGAGATAAAATGCAAAAGAGCCTGATGTTGCCGTTGCAATAGGTGACAGACCTAATCGCCACCCTAAGAGGTGACAGACCTATGAAGCTTCCAATAGCACAGGCGACGAGTACTCTGGACCTTTCCTCTCCCATATTTTGTCATCATGGGCTTTATCATAATATATGGGACATTTTTAAATATTATCATGATTTTTTCCATTATTATTGTTATTTCTATCATTTTCCAAAGTACTTAAGATATATAACATATCATATAAATATATATATTAATGTTAAATAATTCAAGAAAATTATAGAAATAAAAGATGACACTAAGTTAAGATCATATCTTTATTTTTATAATCAAAATGAGATTTTTATCTAAGTTATGGCATTTTAATGTTATAACTATATTTAATTGGAAATAATGCTTAAAAATAAAGCTAAAATCCAAAAATGAAGTAATTATGAATTAAAATAATTTATATCAATCCTTGATTTCTCGTAATTTTTAATTGATTTGATTTGCAAATCTAATTTACTTAACATTTTTAGTGAATTTTGAATTTGGAAATTAATTTTAAATATCTTGCTATTACGAGTATGATTTTTGGGATTGATTTGATCAATATTGGCCAATAGATTCATAATTGATTTTTTTATGATTTTAATTTTTCAGAATTTTCCTTCTTTGATATCTTGGCACCAAGAGCACTAGTGACGTGCTGATGTCGAATATATTTTGCCTTTCTAGCATTATTCTTTGTGTGATGCAAAAAAAATAGAAAATCCTTTTTTGCCGCCAATTTACTTGGTGACTAGCTGACGTGGAATATTTCATTGCCTTTTAGGTGTGATTTTACGTGTTAGCTTAAATAAGGGATATTCATTGTCGTCGCCTATAACACCGGCAACTTTGTATTTGTTGTCGCCTATACGACTGGCGACAAGTTTTTAAATGGGATTTCTTGCCAAATTTCGAGATTTGGCGCTTCATCTCTATAAATAAACCTGTTAGGCCATTGGACCCGAGGATGGACAGAGAGCACGAGAATTGGAGGAGAGAGGGAGAATCCTAGCATCTACACTAGAAACCTTAAGGAGCTTTCCTTTCTTCTGAGAGAAACCTTGCAAGAGAGATCTTCCAGCCCTACCCTATCTAGGTCCTCTGAGAAAGTTTAGTTTCACAAGAGATCATCCCTTCCCAAGAGCGAAATACATCTTCGAAGTTCCGTCACAGCTTCCACGATCCCAATTCGCATTATATCATCTAGAGGGTGCAGGGAGTATTCGATTCCTTCGTTCCGTTCATTCTCTTTCATTTTTCATTCATATTATAGTTATTCATTGCATATGTATGTGGGGACAACCCTCTGGTTAGTATTAGATTCATTTCCTCTTGTTATTTACTATTTCCTTTTGATTTCATATACTACACGTAGACTAATCGAGATTTTTTTCTTTTTGTTTTTATTTCCGATTTATTTTGAAGGGAAGGATATATCACATAGCACGAGGACACTGCTGGGCAGTGTGGATGTGGATTTGAGGGGGTGTTGATGAAGATCGTCGTCGTGTCCACTCACTTCGACTGTCTTTGTGATCGCTACTTGTCCTTTGCTTGTGCTAGCTTACAAGACGCCTTGCGGGAGTTGCGGTGGTTGTGAGGATGTGGGTTTACGGTTCACTAGGTCAGTGGTAGGATGTTTTCCAGCAGCTTCCTTGTGCTTATGTAATATCCTTCCCTTCAAAATAAACAAGAAAAATTGATATAGATTAATCTAAGTGCAGCAAATAGTAACAGAAATAAAAGATAAATAACATGAATAAATGAAATAAAATACTAACTAGGGGTTGTTCCTGCATGCATATGCCATGGGCTTATTTTTATGTCATGCAATGAATTATATGATAAACATGCAATAAGCGAAAAGAATACTCCCTTTCACCCTTGTGTGCTTTGGAATGGATGAAAGAAGTGGAAGCCAGTCGGACGAAGCTCCGGAGGTATGCTTTGGCTTGGACAGAATGATCTCTAATGGATGTATGACTTGACAAAAGGATTAGACATGGAGGTGGGGCAGGAAGCGCTCTCGCTCTCTCTTTCTCTCAAGCTCTCCAGGGTTTTTAATGGCTCCTTAGAAATTTTAATGTGCCTCCCCTTGGGTTGAAGACTTAAGGGATCTATTTATAGAATTTGGAGGCTGGGGATCTCATCAAAGACGAGATATAGATCAAGGGTTAGGATTAAACTCGTAAAATATTGCAAAAAATCTTCTTTTAGATATAGTCATTTATAGCACAGGCGATAGAATCATTCAGTCGTTGCTTGTACAGGTGATGAGATGATTGACCCTGGATTCCACGCATGCGGTGAATCAGCAGTTAGGTGGCACGAAATCTGCCACATAAGCTAGTCGCCTGTGCATGTGGCGTCGAGCAACTAAAAAGGAATAATTTGCAAAATTAATATCACAAAGTATCAAATTACGAATTTATTAGTAGTGTCAACACAATCAACACATAAAAATCATTCTCATAATTAAGAAATATTTAGAATATATTTCCAAATCCAAATCAAACTTAAAATGTTTAGCAAATTAAATTTGAAAATCAAATCTTCTATACTTACGAGAAAATATCAATCAAAATCAAGGATAAATCTAATTTAGTTTAGATTCATAATTATCTTGATTTTTGGATTTTATCTTTATTTTCTTGGCATTATCTTTGTAACCATGCCAGCGACACCCTCGAGACTCGGCATGAAAGGCCAAATATGCGAGGATCGGCAAAGTCACGGTAAGAATAAAAACGCAAATGCAGGAGTCGCCACTTAGTCTATTAAAATGGAAGATGAGGAAAACCATATAAAACATGCAAATCCTGCAATGGAAAAGCAGGTCATAAACCAGAAATAGGTAAGGATCCCTGTTACGCACGAGGAAGGTATTAGGCACCCACGTGCGATAAATCAGTCTTTTAATAGGTTTCTCATTTGCTTATAAAATGTTGGCTTTTCAGCCTTTTATGTACGCCTGAGGGCGATATGCCATGCCATGCTAAATGTGTGTGGTGTCTTATGTTAAAATAAGGGTGCAGGGTGTGCAGGGGTGTGTCCTAATGCTCAGAAGTATCACTCATATATCGGGTCAAGTGTCGATGCAAAGATATTGCATAAATAAGTTCAGGGATCTAAATATTTTGAGCGATTTTTCATCCTTGCTTTACTATATGCTATGTGTGATCTAATCATGCATAAAAATGGTTAAAAACAGAGCTATGCCTTCCTGATATATCAAGGAAGAAAACCAGGAAAAACCCAGAAACCAATCAAGTCGAGAAAGCATGCTAAAAACCATATAAAAACCTAATGTGTGCTACTGAAAACAGGCTTCTACATCTGTTAAGTGGGCCAGACTGGTACTCCAGTCTGGTGCGCCACCTATGTGCTCCTGTGTGGGCCAGAAAGATGTGCTGAGTGAAAACAGAAATCCATGCAGTGCCATATCACATGAGAATGCATTCTGGAAAAGTATGCAATGTAAAATCCTTCGGAAGACTTGAAAAATATGCTGTAGAAGTAAAAGGAATGCAAGTGTGAGAAGACTTGTGGACCTTGTGCTCAATGGGCTAATAGCCTCACACAAGATCACACCCTATTCATGCTAAATGAAAACATCAAGATTCAGCCATGTCACTGGATCATGGGCTGATGCATAAGACTCTCCACGTAGGAGTAAAGTGCAATCAACCTACCAGATCTTAGCAATGGACTGAATGATCCAAAGGTGAAAACGACTTAGAAAACAACATTATTTGCGGCTAAAATCATGTGTGCACAATCATGTAATACCAAGGAATCGCCACTAAAAGAATCAGACTTAAAACTATTCGAGAGAACATGCAGATGGGGATGCAAAATAGGGTGATCTATTCTCTGACCAGTCTAGTGCACCAGAATGGTGCGCCAGAGTGGTGCTCTGATTTGGTGCGCCACTCTGGTGCGCCATATAGGTGCTCTAGAATGGTGCACCTCAGAAAATTTGGACTGCAGAATTCCGGTTCAGATTCAGAGAGGGGTGATTTCTTTTTTTTTAAAGTCAGTTATGCAAATGATGGAAACAGAAATATGATGAGATGAAAATGAAAAGAAAACCTTTATTATTTGATTCAAAAAAAAGAAGATGATTCATGGGTTCATGGTAGAAAAATGCCTATACAAGATTCTAAAGAACATGCATGAGAAAATAAGCTCGACAAGACATATGCAAGTGGTGAATACGTCAAGAACATCTCTATTGCATATCTTAGCATACATGTGCATGGATCATGGATCCTAGTGTAAAGAAATAGAGAAGAAAAAATAATAAAACCACTCATAGGAATTACATGATGTAGAATTTTAACATATAGATCCTACATGCAAGACATCTTGTATATGAAATCAACATTTTATCATAAAAATCTCTTATATAAATAGCAAAAAATCAGATTATATGTTAAGTTCAAGGCATGCTTTATCTTGGTGCAAGAGCTTAAATTAAAGAAGAAGGGAAAGAGAGGACCTACCTCCCAAGGTGTTCCTTCTTGAGATATCAAAGATAATGGGATCCTTGTTGCTTTGGAAGGGCTGGCAATGCTTCAAAATATAAGGGAGTGCTTGAGAGAAAAGAGAGTGGATTGCAGAAAACAGTAGATAGCTTGCACTAGATCTTCTTCAAAGGGGTCCCAAATGGTTGCCTATGGGTGTCCTTATATAGGGATTTCTCATGGGTAACTCCTAGAGAATACAAGCAGCCTCGTAAAGGAAGAGCTTGGGAAGATTCCATGGCATATTCGTTGGCAAAGGTTACAAACATGGGAGGTGGAAAGCCAACGGCCAGCAGCCTGAGAAGTGGTTGTGTGCTAGCTTGGTGCGCCAGATAGGTGCGCCAGCTTGGTGCTCCAGCTAAGTGCGCCACTTATGTGCTTTGGCTTGGTGTGCTAGCTAGGTGCTCAATATTGGTGCTCTGGCTTGGTGCTCTAACTTGGTGCTCTCCTCTATCTGTTTCAATTTCTAATTAGGCTGTGGACCTGCCATAGGTTTGGGATTGGTTTAGCTAATGGGATTCAAAAAGTGGTTGGGTTAGCCACATCCAAAGCAACATCTAGAAAGTTTATTAATGAACCACCTCAAAATCGGGCTGTCTACAATCTTCAATTAAATATAAGTTATAACAATAAAATGTGATAACTTATCATAAAAAACCACATTTTTGGTAAAAAAAAAAAAGGATAAGTGATCTTAATTATCAAGTCATCCAAATTTCAATAATTTTATGGAATTATTTAGCATTTATAATGATTTATATGATAAGCACATATTATTTAAATGTTGAAAAATTATAAAAATTATAATAATTATGGGAAAAATCACGATAATATTCATAAATATCTCATGATAATATTTATAATAATTATAGAAATCAAGATTATAAATATCCCATATGTCATTTATAATATTTATAATTATGAGCCCAAGATGACAAATTATATGAGAGAGAAGACCTAGGATTATAGTTGCCTACTGTATTGGTGCCTAGTTTAGGACTGCTTTAAGTGGCGACGAGTCTCATCACCTCTCAGATAGGCAACATCCTGGTCTTTTGCAATTTACCCTCCTGTCTTTCACCTAATCCTTAGAGATGCATTAAAAACTTGGAAAAACACAAAAATTCCATGGAAAAATCTAAAAGAATGTTAGAGATCCTTAGCCATGTGAACTAAGGCGCCTCAAGGGTTCTTATCCTAGGTAAACTGTAGGAAATGCGAAAATGGGATATCTACAGATGCCCCTCCTTGGAGTTGATCTTGGGACAAGATTAGCTCCAAGATAAGAATGATATCTCCATTGAGAATTTCCAGAAATAGGGAGCTCACTCTTAAACAATCCACCACGAATTCCAAAAAATTAGTCTACAGCTATTGGTTTCAAGACATGGTTGCATAGCCAAAAGGTGAGAAGATGAACTGACTCGGTTTCAGGACATGGTCGCACAACCGAGTGGTTCAATAAACTAAAGGGTTGTCGTCATATTGAAGGCTCAAGCATAGAGGGGTCAAGCCAGGGCTATGTGTTGCTGCCGGTGTCGAGACCTATCAACCATGTAGAGTGACACTTCAACGGGGCAGAAACTAAGATGACAGTGGGAAAATTACCCGATGGTTGGTCGAAAAGAAAAAAGAAAACTAAAGATGTTGTCATATTGAAGGCTCAAGCATCGAGGGATCAAGCTGAGGCTTTGTGTCGTAGCAAGTGTTGAGACCATGTCAACCATGTAGAGTGACACTTCAACGAGGTAGAAACTAAGATGACCATGGGGAAATTACCCGATCGCCGGTCAAAAAGGAAAAGCTAATTAAAAGCTAATAAATGTTTGTGGCTTCTTGTTTGAGAGCTTGCTTGGATTGGAATATTGAGATCGATAGGTTGGGACTTGAATAAGGCTTTAGGAGGATCACAGGTTCTATGGGTTTCTAACACTCTTGAAGAACATTGCTCTGTTAGTGCTCCACTTCCAATGCATGAGTCCTAAATGCAAGGATGCATGATTCAAGCAAACAAATGCAAGTGCAAGGGTAATCATTCAATGCAATGAATGGTCCATATGGTAGGTTACGCCGATGGGGTATAGGTGGTCTTTAGCCATATAGACATATGCAAAATGTGTGAATGTAATTCGTTGTGGTCAAGTGTTTTTCATCTTCGAGCATGACCAGTACTCTCAGGAAATGACCGTCGTTCCACAACTCGACTTAAAAGGAGTTCTATGAATAGAGAATCGGGTGAGGGAGTGAACCCTTCCTTTGCCAAACTAAGGTTTTACCTCTTAATCAGAGTTGTGTGTCCCTATACAAGGTTGGGACTCCAAAGGAGGAAGTCCGTTCTCAGTGGGACTTTGCATACTACCACGATGGGACTTGATGCAGCCTTACGGTGGGGCTTGATGTACTAACACGTGGTGGGATTTTACATGATCACTTAATAAAACATGTCAATAATCAAAGGTGTACCTTTCCCTACCCTAAAGGGTTGGCTAAGTTGCCTAGGAGAAGTATTGTAATGCTATCCTTTACTCCCTTATACTTGAAACTAGGTGGAGGAAATTAGTTTTGGCCTCAGCTAGAGGTGGAAGACTGGAGCCCAGTGGACGCCATTTGTGAATCATATGTAGATGCTATAAAGATCATTGCGGGGCAATGTCTCTGTGGGAAAAAACACACCTAAGCCATGGAGGCACGCTTGAATAGGACGTTTAACCCCAAAACCTGATGGATCGATGCTTGCATCACTGGCCAAACTAGATCCAATTTCCTTACTTACCATGTTTTCACTTATAGGTAAGGTAGATGGCACTACTTATTATATTTTTTTATATTTTCTTGGTTTTCTGATTTTTTTTTTTTGGGAATTTTATTATTATTATTATTATTTGGATTTTTGAATCTTCTATTTTTTTGGATTTTCTGATTTTTTTTTAGATTTTTTAATTTCTGATTTTTTTTAATTTTTTGATTTTTTTTAATTGATTGATGATGATGATGAGTGCAGTTACAACCCTCTCTCTTATGCATTTAGCATACTTGCCTTGTATTATCCAAGGTGAGAGACTTCATATTAGCTTTAGTTGATCGTTATCTCCCTTATTTACTTGGTCCCTGAACTTCTAGGGTTTTCCTACTCCTTGCCTATTTGTGTGGAAAAGTCAGGGAGACTCAAGGTTCAACAAGCTCTCGGCGTCGGTTATAGCCTCTGAACCACTCGCTAGTGGTTGTCCCTCATGCACCTATAGCTAACTCAGGGGTTTTGGCTTTTATCTTTTTTTTTCTTTTTGGGATTCCCCTCTCAAGTTATTTGTCTGTAGATGCCCGTCCATCACTGCCTTCTTGGACTTATGCTATGACAACACATCTACTTCTTCATCAGTTGTCTCAACCTATTTTGAGTACTTGTCCATCACTACCTTCTCGGACTTATGCTATGATGGCGCACCCTACTTTTTGTGCTCTCCCTTCTTTTGGGCACTTTCTAAGTTGTCTGGTTTTCTAATGTGCTCCTCCATCACTACCTTCTTGGACTTATGCTAGGAGGCCACGTAGTATAAGGCGAGTGGCATTTATGATATGCTTAAGCTCTAAGCCTGCTTTGCTCTTATCTCCCCATACGTGTATATGTGTAGATAAGACAAGGCTTGCGTTACCCTAGTTACTCAGTTTCTTTTCTATTTAGGAGACAACTTTCTTCCTTAGCTGGTACTAGGTCTTGGTCCTCTTTGGGCTTTTGGCATGTTGATTGAAGGGTGTACTTCTAGAGTACGTGTAACTTCCATGGATCTAAAGAGATCTTAGGTCATCCTACCCATTAGGTGGATCTTCCCTCTGTGTTACAATCTCTACATAGGAAAACTCTAGATAATATGTTGGCAATTTTGCTTAATGGATTAAGTGGTCAGGTGTGTGGCTTACACTCATCATTCATCTTTATTGTTTATTGTTATTATTAAATCTACCCTAGCAAAGGAAACAAAGATGAAGGAAATGACAAAGAAAGAAATTAATATTTTTATTTACAAGTTTTTAAAGAATAGAATGATGATCTTGCCCTTAGTCGGGCTCGGATGAGTCTCATATCTCTCTCCCCAGATGGAGGGGTATACCTGTGGGACGGTTGTAGGAGCCTGCCTTGGCGTTGAGGTTTCTTGCATTAGTGTTGGCGCATCTTGATGTTTTTCCTTTGGTTTGCACCCATTTTTGGCCTTTTTAGGGTTGTGGTTGGATTCATCTCGGCTTGGTTCCTTCGACGTGCCCCTGGTGGCTTTCTTTCTTGGTGGAGACTACGTTAAGTATCTACTGAGGTCACCCTTTACTTCATCTAGGATGATGTATTCATTGATGCCCCTGGTGGGCTCTACTCCTCTCTTCGTTGTATCCGGAGGCTTTCGAGGAGGCTTGTCTCTAGCACAGGCTTCATGAGGGTACAAGCAGAGGGTGTTCAGTGTGCGGGCTGCTTGTAGTGAGCACAGCTGCTGATAGAGGATGTCGATGGAAACTTCTAAGTTATACCAGTCTTGATCAGCATATTCATCATAATTGGGTGGCAGCTCTATTCTAGCTGGTTCCTTTTGCGTTGGCGGCAGTCCTTGGTTGATAGAGGCTATGGTGCCTTCGACCAACATCTCTTGAACGTGCTGATTGTCCCCAATGTTGTCATCCTGGTCATCGTATTCATCATAGACTAGTATGTCTTCCCAGGGTTTGTCAGATGTCTTAGGGACCTCCTCTTCTTTGTTTGGTGACTCTGGATCTGTTAGCACACACTCATCATTCACCAGCTCGAGGATCATTAGCACATCTTCATCCTCCTCCATGTGGATTATTGGATGATTAGGTAGTGAACTTCCACACCTTTTCAGCTTTCCAAAAGCATGGTTGAGTGGTGCTGGGAGTGGCTCCTCGTCTTGCACTTTGGCTTCGTGATAGCTCTACGGTGGAGGGATGGTGTGGTAGTCCTTTTGATTTTGTTGTTGCCCCAATTGGGTGTAGTCTTGGTGGTCTAGAGGCTGGTGGTACTAGGGTTGCTATGGTAGTTCCTGTTGTTGGGGCTGCCGTTTAACTGGTTGTTGTAGTGGTTGATACTGACGTTGCCCCTGATATGGCACTGGCTGTACTGGTTGTTCCTGGCATTGGACTAGCGATCGCTTTGGTTCATGTTGGATTGAGACTTGGGCCATGTTGCTTGTAATGTGTTCAAGTGTATAGCCAGAGGTCCTCTCCTTGTCCTTTTCCAAAAATGACAGGTCCATTTTATTGCGAAGGGCTCTTATAGCTCTATCATACAGCTAGGAGTACGTTTGGAAGTCACCTATTAGTAGGCCCACTTTCAGAGCTCCAATAGTATTCCGAGCAATGACCTTGACAACTTGTTCTTCAGGGATATGACATTCTAATCTAGCAGTCATATCCCTCCATCTTCTCATGTAGGTAGCGAAGTCTTCATCCGGCCTCATCTTCTCAGCAAGGAGGTCCGCAATGGTGGGCTTGTGTTGGATATAGTGTACATACTATTGTAGAAATTTTTCCAACACAAGTTTGAAGTCGCTAAGGTCATATGTTGTGAGTGTGTTAAACCACCTCAGTGCTTCTCCTTCCAAGCTTTTGAAGAAGAGATAAACCATGAGCCCATTATCGTGTTGATAAGGCAAGGAGTCAATGATGAATGTGGCAAGATGACTTCTCGGATCACTTGTCCCATCATACTTTGGTGTCTTGGGCAGTTTGAATCTAGGTGGCAAGATAAAAGGAGGGAATCTTGACATGTCAAAGCCAATCAGCGCCTTGGATGTAACCTCTGCCTCTACCAATGCATTTGATATCATCTTCTTGATGTTTGCCCCTGGAGTGATTGACTGCCCTTTGTCCTGGTACCCTTGAAATTGTGGGAACTGTTGTTGTTGAGGAGTACCATATGGAGGAGGGAAGGAGGGTTGAGCTAGTGTTGGTGTTGGCAGAGTTACCCTGGATAAGGATGTGAGTGGTAGCTTGGTGGGGATTGGGCAGTTTGATGGACCGAAGAAGGGTAGATCAGGGTAGCAGGATACAGAGTAGGAGGGAAGGAGGGGCCAGTGTTGGTGTTGGCTGAGTTACCCCTGGATAAGGATGTGAGTGGTAGCTTGGTGGTGATTGGGCAGTTTGATGGACCAAAGAAGGGTAGATCGGGGTAGCAAGATACGAAGCAAGAGGTTGTGTTATCAGGCCTTGTGTTGGGAAATTGACAATTGGGCTTGGTGGCACCGATGTGTATTTCCCATGAGTGATGTGGCTATTAGGCCTTGGTGATATGGGGAGGAAGAAGGTCCATGTGCACTTGGAATTTGCAGGCCAGAGGGGTTGTAATGGGCCATGGAGTGGTGAGTTTGGTTGATTGCTCCTTTAGGTAATGTATGTGGGTTAATCGACAAAGGGGTGCCATATGGTTGAGAATGACTCATCCCTCCCTCACTTCCTCTTCCAATGGGCAGGCCTCTGTGGGGAGTAGAAGTATTAAAGAGGAACTTGTGCGGACTAGTGGAGTTGCTCGCTTGACCTATTGAGGCAATCGATGCACTAGAGTAGTCAGTGTCAGAAAAATACGCCTCTGTCATCTTTGACTGGTCTCCTCTTGTTGATCTACTTCTCAAGATATTACAATTTCTAAAGAAGAATTACAGACTCTATGTGACACAACTTTAAACCCATTACAAGTTTTCTAAGAAAAGAAAAATTACAACTCTTATGTGAATGAAATACAAAGAAAAGTTTACAACTTGTTTAATATAGAAAATACAGACCTAGGACTATTGTAGAAATCTCTGTAACCTGGTATTGCATGTAAGCATAGACCATCCTATAGTCAAGGCAAACAGGCATTTGTCTGCCTGATGTTGCCTTTGGTAGCTGCATTGGAACTTGTCGCCGATTAGAGTGGTGATGGACAACGACGCCAGTAAGAAAGGCGGCTCAGTTGTCTGACTGTTCCAATAGCCAAAATCTATGCAAACAAGTTTCAAATCAAAAGGCGGATTTTACTTGTTAAAATGGTTAATTAGTGGATTAATTAACTTGCGTTCTCTTTACTTGTTGGGTTCCTATAGCAGAATTCTAGGGTTATAAAGTAGGATCTTAGTTGTAGGATACCACTCTTTGGCCTCTAATAGGCCTTATAATGAGGGCCTAGGCTGTGGATTTGTCTCTCTATAGAGGGGCCCATAACCTAGGATTCTGTCCTTAGGGTCATTTCCTAACAAACCATAAAAATTGTAAATAAATAAGAAACAATAAAGTGCCAAGCATTTACTAGAATTTATTATTGACTCGAGGAGAAGAAAGGAGTCAAATAATAACACCCTAGGATACCTTAAGTTATCAATCTAGCAATAGCAACCAAATAGGACATGGAAGAGCGACTTGCGCAGGCCTGGTTCACCCGATTTGGTTGATCTTAACTAGAAAGATATTTTACTTAAGAGACTTTAACTTTATTGTAAAACAAATAGTTTCCACCCTATTTGTGGACGGAAAACAATTCTAAAAATCGATAAAAAAAAACTAAAAAGGCTAGTGGACAAGATATTAGTTAATTTTATTTCATTACTGTAGGCTGGGAAAAAAAACACAAACAAGAAGAAAAAAACGAAACACCTACAGTAAATATTGTTTGTAATACTCATCACCTATTACACAAGCGTTGTGATATGCCGCCCTCTCAAGGTGTGACGAGATACGGCATCAGACGAACAAGCGACGAAAACTACAGGGGAACTATTTACTTGAAAAAGCGGACTAAGAGGTCTGGTCGTCGTGAAAACCTAAATGCACGACCTCTAGACCTAAAATTGCACCTAAATCTAAAAATAAATGATGAATAAATGAAAGGAAAGGGAAGAATGACTTACAAAGCACGAAGGTTAGCTCAAATCGGTCCCACCATGATCGCCAGTTTTCTGTGGATGCGGATTTGAGGGGGTGTTGATGAAGATCGTCGTTGTGTCCACTCACTTTGACAGTCTTTGTGATCGCCACTTGTCCTTTGCTTGTGCCAGCTGACAATACACCTTGTCAAAGTTGCAGTGGTTGTGAGGATGTGGGTTCTCGATTCACTGAGTCGGCGGTAGGATGTCGCCTAATGGCTTCTTCGTGCTTATGTAATATCCTTCCATTCAAAATAAACAAGAAAAACAGATCTAGATTAGTCTAAGTGCGGTGAATAGTAATAGAAATAAATAATAAATAACATGAATAAATGAAATAAAATATTAACCGAGGGTTGTCCTTGCATGCATATGCCATGGGCTTATTTTTATGTCATGCAATGGATTATATGATAAAAATGCAATAAGAGAAATGAATACTCCCTTTCACTCTCGTATGCTTTGGAGTGGATGAAGGAAGTGGAGGTCGATCGGACGGAACTCTGGAGGTGCGCTTTGGCTTGGACAGAATGATCTTTAGTGAATCTAAGACTTGACAAGAGGATTGGACATGGAGGTGGGATAGGAGGCTTTCTCTTTGTGTCTCAGGATCTCTCTCTCTCAAGCTCTCTAGGGTTTTTAATGGCTCCTTAGAAATTTTAATGTGCCTCCCCTTGGGTTGAAGATTTAGGGGATCTATTTATAGAATTTAAGGGTTGGGGATCTCGTCAAAGACAAGATATAGATCAAGGGTCAGGATTAAACTCGTAAAATAAAAAAAGAAATCTTTTTTTAGATGTAGTCGCTTATAGAACAAGCGATAGAATCATTCAGTCGTTGCTTGTACAGGTGATGAGATGATTGACCCCGTATTCCACGCACACGGTGAATCAACAACTTGTTGGCACAAAATCTGCCACATAAGCTAATCACCTGTGCATGTAGCGTCGAGCAACTAAAAAGGAATAATTTGCAAAATTAAGATCACAAAGTATCAAATTACGAATCTATTAGCAGTGTGAACACAATCAACACATAAAAATCAATCTCGTAATTAAGAAATATTTAGAATATATTTCCAAATCCAAATCAAACTTACAATGTTAAGCAAATTGAATTTTATCTTGATTTTGGGATTTTATCTTTATTTTCATGGCATTATCTTCAATTAAATTTAAGCTATAACAATAAAAATTGATAACTTATCATAAAAAGCTCATTTTTGTTAAAAATAAAGATAAGTGATCTTAATTATCAAGTCATCCGAATTTCAATAATTTTATGGAATTATTTAGCATTTTTAATGATTTATATGATAAGCACATATTATTTAAATGTTGAAAAATTATAAAAATTATAATAATTATGGGAAAAATCATGATAATATTTATAAATATCCCATATGTCATATTAGGATCTAGGATGACAAATTACATAAGAGAGAAGACCTAGGATTATGGTCGTCTACTGTATTGGTGCCTAGTAATAGCTTTAAGTGGCTACGAGTCTCGTCGCCTCTCAGATAGGTAGCATCCTAGTCTTTTGCAGTTTATCCTCTTGTCTTTTACCTTAATCCTAAGAGATGCATTAAAAACTCGGAAAAACACAGAAATTCCGTGGAAAAATCTAGAAGAAGGTTAGAGATCCTTAGCCATGTGATTCGAGACACCTCAAAGATTCCTATCCTAGGTGAACTCTAGGAAATGTGAAAATGAGATATCTACAGATGCCTCTCTTTGGAGTTGATCACGGTGAAGAGGTGAATCTGAGAAAGGATGCTCGACTTGAAAACACCAAAATAAAGCAAAAAACAGATAGGGAAAATGCAAAGTCGCCACCTAGTCTATTTGGAATCGAAAGACGAAGAAAATTAAATGCAGGAAAATGCAAGAAAAGCGATGCATGAATGCAAATGAATGTGTGTGCATGCTCTGTATCTAATGGAAGCAATACATTGGTCATTGTGTGCCAAAAAGAAAGTAAGGATTACTGTTACACATGGAGAAGGTGTTAGGCACCCTCATGTACCCGATAAATGGATCTTTCTTGGCTTACCGCTTGCATGTGTGGCTAATGTGAATGTTTGCTTGCTTGTGCGTAGGATTAATGTTCAATGTCATGCTTATGTGAGTAAAATGTGTAGGACGAAAAACAATGCGATCTAATGCTCAACAATGTTATATGAGTTCTGGACCAAGGCACTTTTAATGACGCCGATATAATCCGCTAGGGATATATGTAGGATCATTGCACCTAGTCAAAGGAACTCGATATAGTAAACATCATTGCCCTAACAGATGAATACAAGATGCTAGAAAACATGGAGGGAAAGCAGGAAACGCTGGAAAAACTATGCTGATGGGGGACACAGGAGAAAACATGCAAGACTAGAAGAGAAAACACATAAATGAAGCATGGACAACAGTGCTCTGTCCACTGTCCTGAACCAGGTTTTCCGCGAGGGCAACCCACGAGAGTTGTACATGGCACCAAGACGTGATATCAGTGCAAGGCATGAACTTATACAGGTTCTGGTAGTGAACTTTTCATCACACGGCGAAGATGCTGGATGATGCAAACATGGAAATAAACACTGAGAAAGCATGAATGGAGTATGATCAGCATTCCTATGGGTTAAACCCGAACTATGGATGCATGAGTGCTCCTCTCGACCTCCCTTACTTGTTGTCAGACGTCACCGTCTTTCATGGCTAGGTAATCTGGCCGTGAACGACAGCAAGCCTTGTGGGGCTATTTGGGCATATAGGAAGAGTGGGGAGAGGAAGATAAGCGATGAGGATGGAGTGCAAGATGTACATGCATATCATGCGACCGGTCATTGTCTTCACCGAGTCTCGTAGGAGTTCAGGCTCGATCGGCCATGAAGGCGGCAAGGAGTGCCAATGGACATCTAGGGTGACTTACGGGAGAGAGAGGAAGGGCACAGTGTACCAGGATGGGCAACTATCGTGCTCACAGGTTGTCGGCCAAACACACGCTACGTGAACCCATCACCGACGTCGGGATGCAATGCATGGATGAGGCACAACACGTCTAGATGATAATATGCAGTTAAAAACATCGAAGGAACTAGGTAATGCGAGAAGAAACATCTAGGAACAAACGGTAGGGAAAGAGGCCTACCTGTGAGCGTGGATGTGTTGTCCTTTCCAACGTGCAACTCAAGGTGGCTTGACTCCAAGCTAGTGGTGCTCGACGACAATGGAGGCAGACAAGGAAGGTTATTGTGGTGTTGGAGATGTTCGAGGGGTGAAACATGGTGGTTGGTATGTGATAGATTGGCTTGATGGTGGGGGTTATGGCTTGATGGTGGTGGTTTGCAATGGAGGAGGCTGGAGGAGGCTACTCATTGGCAGGGGTGATTGTGGTCTGGCCATCAAGGAGTTTTGAGAGTTAGAGAGCCAGTCCCCTCCACGTACGTGAAGGGTTGACACTTATAGAGTTACGGTTTTGCATGAGAACCGTTGGCTTTAAATGTTAATTGAATGGTTGGTGGAGATCTCTTTAATGGGGTTGGATTAGGGTTTTGGACATGGATATGAGGTGTGGTGGCCCAAGACACTCCAAGGTAGACATCCAAAACCATGCACAACAATGGGAAGCAACGAGCCAATGGTTCATGGGCTGGATGAACTGATTGAACCCGCTACTTCGCTATTGACCCAAGGCATTTGCACACCCAACCCGCGGTACTTGCATGTGAGGCTTATACTCTAGTCATCTAGGACAGGGCCTAGTGTAGGGATTTTGGGCCTATCTCCTGGGTATTTGAACCACCAGTGGGCTTGGGCTAATGATTGGGTGGTTGTGGATGAATTTGGGAAGTTTTGGTGGATTTACGGTGTGAAATGGGTTCTAGAGCTAGGTAACGCCTCATCGCCACTGGAGCCAGCCTTTCCAAAGTAATTCGTCAGCGAGAGGCTGCCAAAGAGGGGTGTCTACACCAACCAATTCATCATATAATACAGGAACAATTCTTGAAGTATCTGAAGCAACTATAGAATCATAATCAGGACCTAAACCATTCAAGATTGATAATACCAGATCATTATCACCAAATTGACACCCGACACTATTGAGACTCAAAGCAAGACTCTTTGCATCATGTACATACTCTGTAATCGATTTACCACCCTTTCTAAGAGCATTTAACTTAGTTTTATATTGAAATACTCGATCTCTAGATTTGGAAGCAAAATACTTCTCAAGAAAGACCCAAACTTCTCTTGTTGTTTCCAGATCAATCAATTGAGACCCAATCTCTTCAGAAACAGAGGATAAAAACCAACTGAGAACCAGTTGATCCATTTTATGCCAAACTAAGTAATCAGGGTTATGAACAAAACTCGTATCATCACCTTTAGTTACCTTTATCAATGGTGGTGGACTTGGACATGTTCCATCTGCAATCCCCATCAACTCGAATGCATTGAGTAGTGGAATGAATTGAGACTCCCAAAGTGCATAATTTGAATTTGTGACCTTATGTGATACACTATGTTGTATTGCTGATGGAGGAATACCACACGAAAAAGACCCAACAATTCTTGTAGACACACTAGAAGTCATACCTACTCCACTAAGACCAGCTCCTCCAAAACCAGCTCCCAATTCCATCGCAGCGAAGACACAGCTCTGCAACACTCAACAACAGATCAAATGCCGTAGGGCTCTGATACCATGTTAGAATTCCTTCAAGGTGAACAGTAGAGAAGAAAACAAAGACAAGGAGGAGGAGATGGAAGAAGGAAGATGAATAGTGGAGATATGGCCATACCCATTACACTATTCATTTATTTATATATAAGTTGGTTACAACAAACATAACAACTTTCTTAACAAACTCATCCTCAACCACTAATATCATGACACATGGATCACTAGTGACATGACATGTGGATTTGTTACAACTAACTTAACCACTTCCTATTACATACTAACATTCAATTGACAAGAATCACAAATCACTACATTGCCTCATTGCAACAGAAACTTATCCTATCCCAAGGCCACGAGAATCACTATTTCTAGTGAAACAACCATAACCAATGGTAAGGACCACTTAGGTATCAAACTTGATTGAGTCTTCAACTCAAAGTAACTCCGAGGAAATAAGGTCCAAACCAACTTAAGCTGTTCTTCCTTCTTAGTGAACCACTCTACAGTATCAATATATTGGAGATACCTCTACTTGAACGACACTGAGCCATACGAACCACAAACAAACAAAACCAATTGGGCATCCAACCAAGGCACCCCAAAACAATACACAACAAACAACACACTGGGTTATACCACTCCATGGAGAAGCCTCTGAACAAAACGCGTGACACAACCACACAGCACTAATGCACGATCCCAATGCACAACACCCTCTAGATAACTCTATCCTCATGCAGAGTATCTGGAGCAACAACACATACATCTAGGGACCTACCAAAGTCACTCAGAAGCAACAACAAGAGGATGGAACTCAGAGCAGCCTTCACACTAACCACATAAGCAAACCACAACAACCAACAACAACAATGGAGGTCCACACAAGAGGCAGTCACATACTACACCTCTCCCTCCACAACAAGGCATAGAACCACCCAACATTGAATGGTGACAAAGAAAATACGTCCTCTGGTCGGATAATGTGGGGTGCCTAACCCCCTTAAAGGAACCAAGGCATCTCTCTATAATTCCCTACCTTTCCACAGCCATAGCACACCGAGCAGACCAGTGCATACTATAGATGTGAACAACCTTTAGGCAACATGACTCATCTGGCCTCACACACTGCAAGATATCCTACCTTGTAATCCAGTACTGAGTCTTGCCTAGAAAACAACTTCCACCACTCCCATGGGAAACACTGTACTCAATCCACACAAAGCTAGTGGACAACACCAAATACTATGCTCCACAGAGTTAAGGAACTCAAGCAAACTACTTCACACAAGTAAACACAACTATAAACTCTACTCCCGAACTGCTATCTCAAAGCATCTCCAATAGATCGACGATCAAGAAATCCAAGTATTAGGAAACCTTTCTACTTCCACAAACGAATAGACCATCACTTCCTAGGTTCCTCATGGTGCTTCATACGATATCCTTGTTGACATTAGAGCTAGAGTTGGAGTCGAAGACACTCCTAAATACCACAAGTAAGAAAAATTTAGAAAATAACAAAAATCAAGGTGTAGGTATGCATGATATGCAAATCTATGGAGTCACCTAAGCAAACATTCCTAGACTAGTACTCCTAGTAAACCTATGCTCAGATACCAAATTGTAATGACCCTCAAGTCGCTACCTCTCAAACCTAGCTACATTTTCATTTTATCATTTAATTATTACTTTTACTAATTCAAAAACTAGATCCAAACATAACTATAAAGCATAATTAACAGGAAATAAATATAAAACTAAACGCTCACTAGAACCCTTGATGTGTAGTAGCATGACTCCTCCTATGTGCACTAGTAAAAGCATCCTACTCTGAATCCCAAGGGTCTTCGTCTCCTGTCCGTATAACCCTTCTGTCTACTTTGTGCAGCTACCAATCTTTTCTGGATCAGTTCCACTTTATCTTCATACTACTGCACAATCTCTGGGCCTACAAATTGACGTTCACCTACTTCGATCCAACAGGTGGGTGTTCTATACGGTCTGTTGTACAGAGCTTCATATGGAATCATTTCGATGCTGGAGTGATAACTGTTGTTGTAGGTAAACTCAATCAGTGACAAATGCTCCTCGCAGCTTTCTCCAAAGTCCAGGGCACAGGCCCTCAGCATATCCTCTAGTGTCTGAATAGCTCTTTTAGTCTGACTGTCTATCAGAGGATGGAAGGCGTTAACGCTCAACATAGTGCCAAACGCTTCCTGCAACACTCTTTAGAACCTTGATGTAAACTAGGTATCTCTGTCAAACACGATCGACACTGGGACTCTATGTAGCCAAACTATTTTAGACACGTACTACTCTACCAGCTATGGCAATAAGGGATTCACCTGCATAGGCAAGAAGTGTGTTGAATTTGTAAGCCGATCAATGATTACCTATACTGTGTCATTCTTTTTCTTGATTTTGGGTAATCCTGTTATAAAATCCATCGACACATGCTCCCATTTCTAAATTGGAATATCTAGAAGTTGCAGAGTCCCTCTGGGCTTCTGATGCACAATTTTCACCATCTGGTAGGTCACACACTTTGGTACGTGCTCAGTAATCTCTTTCTTCATCCCAGGCCACTAGAAGTTCCTCTTATGGTCCTTGTACATCTTGGTGCTTCTTAGAAGAATCGTGTATTTGGATCGAATGGCTTCATCCAATAATATTTGTTTCACCTCCTCTACTTGAGACACTTACAGACACAAGTCATATGAAGCCCACCATCTACACCAACCAAGAAATAAAGTGCCTCTCCCACCTCCAGCTCCTTATAGATGTCTTGCACAAACATGTCCAACTACTAAGCTATCACAATTGCTTCTAATAGCCTTGGGCGAATAGACAGATTTGCTATCCATGCTCTAGCAGGACCTTGAGACTACTTCCGTGGTCTACACTTAACCAACCCTTCCAATAGATGCCATTCCTTGATCATTAGGCTAGCCACAACATGGGTTCATCTACTCAAAGCATCTATGACCACATTAGCCTTTCTAGGGTGATAGGATAGACTGAAGTCATAATCCTTGAGGTATTCCATTCACTTTTGCTGCCTTAAGTTTAGATCTTTCTATGTGAAGATGTACTTCAAGCTTCTATGATCTATGAATACCTCAAACTGTTTGTCATACAGATAATGCCTCCAAATCTTCAATGCAAAAACTACTGTAGCCATCTTCAAGTCATGGGTGGGATAATTCTTCACATAGTCTTTCAGTTGGCGGGAAGCATACGCTACCACTTTGCTATGCTGCATTAAGATACACCCCGACCCAGTTCTGTAGGCATTACTATATAATATGAAACCACCACTCCTAGAATGTTGAGTCAAAACTGGAGATTTGATCAAGTGGGCCTTCAGTTCATTGAAGCTTCCCTCGCACAGCCAATCCCACACATATGAGACTTCTTTCCGAGTCAATTTGATCAAGGGTGCTGCAATCATAAAGAAATTTTGGATAATCCTCATGTAGTCTTCTGCCAATCCCAAGAAACTTCTAATTTCTAACACATTCTTAGGTCTAGCCCAACTGTTTATTACTTCTACATTGGCTAGATCCACCTTAATGCCTTCTCTTGACATGATATGGCCGAGAAATGTGACCTTTTCCAGTCAAAACTCACATTTCGAGAACTTCACATAAGTTGGTGCTATCTCAGTGTCTCTAGCACAATCCTTAGATGCATTTTGTGAGTCTCTATGTTAGAAGAGCATACCAACACATCATCCATGAATACCACTACAAATTGGTTCAAGTAGGGCCTGAATACTTTGTTCATCAGATCAATAAAAGCAACTGGTGCATTTGTCAACCCAAAGGGCATGACCAAGAACTCGTAATGGCCATACCAAGTTTGAAAGGCTGTCATGTGCACATCGGATTCCCAATCCAAAGCTGGTGCTAGTCGATCTTTGAAAAGACCGAGGCTCCTTGCAACTGATCAAATAAATCATCTATCCTAGGCATTAGTTATTTATTCTTTACGATGATCTGGTTCAGCATTCAGTAATTTATACATAATCGGAGCAAACCATCCTTCTTCTTCACAAACAACACTAGTGCACCCCAAGGTGATACACTTGGCTTGATAAACCCTTCGTCAAGTAACTCTTGCAATTGGTTCCTGAGTTCCCTTAATTCTACAAGTGCCATTCCGTACAGAGCCTTTGAAATCAAACTTGATCCTACTATTTCCTGAGCCCTAGATCAATCAAGAACTCCACTTCTCTATGCGGTGACATTCTAGGTATCTCCTATGGAAAAACATTAGGGTATTCTTGAACAACTGGTATATCCTGTACCCTTAGAACTAGTGAGGAGGATACAGTCACACTAGCCAGGTAGCCTATGCTACCTCTTGCTAGATGGTGATAGGCCTTTATTACTGAGACTACTTTCTTTGGCTCTCCTGGTCTTGCTCTTTGTACCATGCACCATCCCTAGCCTGGGCATTCTGCCAACACTTTCTTCTTTGTACAGTCTATCATTGCTGAATGTTGCACCAGCTAGACCATTCCTAGTATGACATCATACTCCTACATATCTATTATTATCATACTGGTCTTGAAATCCTTGTCTCCCAACTTAACATCGACTGACCGTAGATATCTTCATGCTAAGCTCTACTCTCCCAATGGGGCCACCACGTTAAGATGGAAAGCCATCCTAGCTGGCCTTTCTCTAATCTCAACTACAAACGACTCAAAGATAAAAGAGAATGAACTTTAGTCGAATAACATTCTGGCAATTCAGTCGGCCACCAAAAAAGAACCTAATATCAACACATCATAACCACGAACCATAATTATTATTGAAAATAGTATAGGATACATTACTACATAAAAGATCCATATTACATATTCATCACTGCTCCTTACCCTCTACAATGTCCCCTGAAGGATCAGCATCGGGAGTAGACATAGCAAACACTCGTCCCTTTGTTGGTTGGCGAGGTGTGTCTCCAACTGGCTTCAGAGGATCAAGGAACTTTACTAAATATGCCTGATCTTTCCATAGTTGTGGCACACCACTCAATCCAGACTCCATTGCCTGCATGTGCACTGCACTGCTACGTGCCCCATTTGTCCACAAGAGTAACAAAATCTTCATCTTGAGCCACTATTCGAACCAGTCTGGCTATATCTAGCACTCCCTTTCCCAGCAACATTGCATCCCTCCTCAACAGCTGAATCAAAGTGTTCCTTGCTTTTCTTTCCAGAATTCCCAGAGCTCGACACCCCAAAAGCAAACGGCCACGATGCGAACATCTTTCCCCTTTCCTTGGGATGGTCTTTCAGGAATAACCTTTGCTCGTCCTCGTATTGGGCTGCCAGGTCCACTGCATTTATCAAGGTTTGGCACCAGTAGCTTAGGACCTTCGACCTTAGTGTCAGGTTCAGTCCTTCCATGTGTCTCTTGGCTCTGCACTTTTTATTGTTAAATGTCTACACAAACTGCTCTAGCTGGGTGCAGGTCACCTTGTATTCTGCCATTGTCATGCTTCCTTGTTTCAGGTTTTGGAGCTCCCTATCTAGTTTATCACTCTCATGTTCTAGGAAATACTGTTCATAGAACACGTCTCGGAAATCTTCCCAGGAGATCATCAATAGGTCAGAGTTTGGGAACTTCATGCGGCGTGTGGCCCTCCACCACTGGTTAGTGTAGCCCTTAAACTGGAAGGTAGCTAACAAAACCCATGTCTATTTCGGACACTCCATGCCCTCCAAGATCTTCTCCACCTCCAGCAACCACGTCTCACATTCTTATAGCTTGCCTTAGCCATCAAAAGTCGGTACACTCAACTAGCTAAACTACTTGAGCCACAGATCCCCCTTGGTTCCGTCTATGTTGCCACTACCGAGGGACTGAACATTCCTATCATCTCACCCAACACTTGCTGCATACCTCTCCATCCACTACCCTTCTCTACACCAGAGCTGGACTCGAGAGTCCTACCTTTGCCTTTGCCTCTAAGTGATATCTCACTGCCACCACAAAACACATAATGGGTTAGATGCAAATGCTTCACTTGTATGGTCCTATGGAACCACTAGACCGGACACTATTAAGTTAGTGTACTTAGTGTAACCTAAGCTCTGATACCACCTTGTAATGCCCCAATGCATCACATACTAGCATCAATACTACCCAAATAATTAATCAAATAATTGTAACATCCTGGACCAACCATAGAATGTATCTAGAGATCCAGAATTCATGTATCTTGCCATTGAGGCTTTGTCATGTTATCTAGATAAGTTGGACTTGATGTTATTGGTGATTGTGATGAATGCAAACTCATTTTTCCTAGGTTGGCTTGTGGTTTCTTCTCGTCTCTATTCAGACTAGGTCAAGCAAACCTAGTAGGCAGGTAAAGTTAGCGGATATAGGTGGCACAAGTTCCAAGCAGACCTTCCAAACATGGATGACCAGCGAAGGTCACCAATACAAGTTGTCGATGCGTAGCCCTGAAAATAGTAGCTACAATGAAACACTGCCTAACTCCTACTACCATGAATCTCACTGAATGCGCTGCCCCACCAGCGCCTGCACTACTGTCTCGCCTTGGCTGCAGCGTCCCTGAGATTCCCAGACGACCAAGGGATGACTTGGGGCATTTTAAAAAGGGGCTAGCTTCCTACGTTGGAGAAGAAGGGGTGGGAGAAGCGAAAGCAAAGAACAAGAGAGAGAGAGAGAGAAGTGTGGTCTGAGAGGGAAGGAGGAGGTTTTCGGGGTCCATCAAAGCTCAATCGCCAAAGGTAAGCTGCCGTCGTGAAGGCCGAGACGTCAATGAAGCACAAATGCCTGGAGAGCTTGCCAGAGGTCACCGGAAGTTCACCATAGAAGGGGAAAAATGTCGATGAATTCCACTGTGTACGCTCCCCCTTATTCTCTCTCTCTGAAAGTTATGCCTTATGTTGATAAAATATGTAGAAGAGTATGCCTAGGATTGATAAATGAAGCGAATTGACATGAAATGCATGAGAAATCGATTGATACCATGCTTGGTTGGGTTTTTTATAGTCTATGTTCTACTAAGTTTTCTGTAAAACCTGTAGCGCGATTGGTAGGCAAGTACTACCAGTGTAGGCCTTTGGCGCGATTAGGTCGCAGATGCCTTTGGCACGGAGATGCAGCACGAGTGTCTGGCGTAAATTGTTGACACGAGTTGCATTTTCTAGTGAACACAGATGCCTTGTTTTCAGTGATTTTCCTGAGAATAAAAATGTTATTAAATGTTATGAATGCATGGAAAATGATTATGAGATATTCCCTAAGATAATGAATTCCTATAGTAGGTAGGAAAGGGCTTTTGATATTAATATGGTTTTGAAAGAAATTTTAAAAAGAGATGCATGTGCTTTAAAAGGATTTGACGAGATTTATAGGAACCACATTTAGGTCGACCAACCATACTAACAAGGGGTAGTGAAACCTTTGAGTAGTCGGGAACATGCCCAAGGTTGTGGTTGTCGAGTTTGGTCCAAGGAGTGAGCCTCGCGACTGTGTAGTACTGTAGGACCCAAGGTATGGTAGTTCCAGACTACTCTCAGTATTGGTGCTGGTCAAGTTTGGGGTTGGAGTCCCCAGGGGCTCAAGCACTTAAGGGCGTCATGAGGACGCGCCCCATGCATACCCATGTGGTACTGTGAGACTGCGGTCAAGGTGGTCGAACTCTTGTATGAGGTTGTTCACCGTAGCACTACCGTAGGGTCAGGGTTGGAGCCTCGCCAACTACATGTGGCCAGGTCGGTCAGTTGTGATCAGGGTGATACAATAGGGTTTGTTGAGACTATGTGTTGTTTAGAGTTAGAATCAAATTGTGGATTAGCTTGTGACCTAGATTCTAGCTGAATTCAAACTTGTGATTTTGAAATAGTTTTCTAGCCATGGTTTCTGTGATTTGTGATATGAGTTAAATTGTGTTTTGGCTAGATTCTAGTCGAGGTTTTTGCCTCTTGACATGCATAAAAGTGATTTGCAAAGAAGTATGGAATTTCAAAGAAAAATGGTAAAAAAGGTTTGAAAAAAAAGAAAGCATGATTTATAAATGGATTTCCAGATTACACATTGACTTTTCGGTTTTGATGTTTTCTTTGCAACTTCAGTAGTTTCTTAGGAGTTTTACTGGATTTTGGTTTTAGGATACGTACTAGGTAACATTGATGTCACTCACGCATGTTTGTCTGTGTTTTTGTTCTTGGTGCATAGTTGAGTGGGGAATCTAGTTTTAGTCCATAACTCGGAGTCACTTAGCTGCACATAGGTTTGGGTAGTTTACTTTAATTATTTAATTATTAATAAATGCTCATTTTAGCTTACTTAATTGTTTGGGTAGTATAGGTACTATAACACCCTAATCCCAGGCACGTTACCAAGATCACAGTATCATAAGCAAAATTACACTAATTACAACAATAATTAAATAACTATAACTAAGGCTCACCTCTAGGAAACGATGTGCAGCTAGAAGCTCCTACTTTGGCACTGGAACTCGACTGCACCTGAAAACCAACCAAAGCACGTGAGTGACATCTAAGTCACCTAGTATGCAGCCCCAAGCACACATACAACAAAATCCGGCAAAATTACTAAAAACACAGCTCTTAATTTATAAAACTTGGTTTTCTTTTGAAAATCCATTTTAAAACCTCATTTCCTTCTTTCCTTTGAAATCACAAGGAAATCTATTCCCAAGACTATGCTTTTCTCAAAACTCACATTTTCTTTTCTTTTTAAAGCATTTGGAATTTTTTGTTTCCAAAACCATAGTCTTTCCCAAAACTCATCTTTCTTTTCATTGCTTGGGATTTCTTCCCAAAACCAAAACCACTTTCAAACTCATATCTCTTTCCTTTACACATTTTTAAAGCCATTCTCATATCTCGAGAAAACTGCATTCTCGACCAGGTCTAGCCTAAAACACAATGCCTCACAGAGCTCAAAACCAAAATCACAAACACTAGTTGGTAACTAGTTAAAACACCATTCTTATTTAATTCTAGGATTTTAGGACCAATCCCAAGTCCAATCCTAGCCAAACCACATTTCTTTCATTTTCACAAAGCCACACACTTTTTTTATTCATTTTCACTTTTGTTTATTGATGTTACCTTGATCAGCGGTAACCAGGCACACAAGCAGTAGGTGAGGACACCATTTCCCTTACCTTTTTGCATTGCCGCGGTGAAGTTTCCCGTGTAGGAGGACACCGCCCTGGCCAACCGGCCTCAATTTCTTTTCATATATGCACAGGGTATCTGACAGGAATTCTGGTGTGCCAAACCAAGGTATTCTGGCTTAATCTGACAGGAATTTGGTATGCCGAACCTAGTTTGGCATGCCAAGTTGTCCATGTCCAGAACACCTCCCCTATTTCAGCCTACCCATTTCGTTGGAAATGGAGACCTCCAGCGGACCCCTCAAACATGCATCATAAAAAATGGATAAATCACGGGGTGTAGACGCTTGAGTCTACTTCAAAACCCCACAAACCATTAATGAATCCATTCATCATGCAGTCCATACGAAAATCATAAAGAGGTGAAGCTCGTTACAAAACACTATAGCATACATGCCTAAAACTTGCATAAATCCACCAAATTTCATCTTAACTGCATGGTATCCACATATTCATACTATCTATCGCATTCTCATTCATTCTACTATTTTTCTACAATTTTACATGCATTTATTCTCATTTTTCATGCATTTAACATGTTAAACTGAAAACGTGGAAACGAGAAAGGAAGAGGGTTGCGTACCTCAGGTGGCACTCCGATGACCTCCCCCACACTCCATTGAGCCTCTCTGTGCCCCCGCGAAGCTTTCTCTATTGACAAACCACGCGGACAGGGCACTCCTCCTCCAGCTCACGCACCACTCCTCTTCTTTCTCTCTCGGTTCTGGTTCCTCTTCCGCTCACCTCCACCCCTCTATATCTCCTCCTCCTCCCCGCATCGTGTTGGCAGCCCATTGTGTCGGAAGGAATGGGGAGACACGGGTTGCCGTCGTGTGGTGGCACGGGTCAGGGAAGAAGAAGAAGAAGAAGACGGAGATGGTGAAAGCTCGTGAGAGAGAGAGAGAGAGAAAGAAAGAAAGAAAAGGAAAAAGATAGGCACGCAAACTGAGACAACCGTGCATCCTCAACCGAACACCACATTGGTCCCATATCACAAACAGGTGCACAGAAAGCCAACTAAACCCTCACACTCACAAGAAGCAACAGATTATCTATTAATAAACCATTTATACAATGTAACAATTAATTACATGGTTTACAATTAAAATGGATAATCAGGCCCAGGTGTCACAAGTACTGTTGTGTAGTGCACGAGACATTACAGAGTAGTATTAGAGGTTAGGTTCACTAAGTGTACATGTTGCTGCATGACAAAGGGGCTCGGGGTGTTTTTATGCACCTCTCGCTGTCGATAGCCACTTGGAAATTTTGGGTGGACGGTGTAGTATACGAGGCGTCTGGCAGCACAGGGCATGGTGCCGTGACATGGTGTCGATGGTGGTGTGGCGGCGATACGCCACATCACTATATCCTTTTTAACAGTTGCAGCGTTTGCTGTATTATACATTGTGTGCTAGCTATCCAACTTGCAATTCTCGCCACCTATATCTGCCACTTATTTCTGCTTGCAACATTTGTTGGCTATTCCTGCCTACCATAGTCGTGCATCCTATGTGCCTAGCCCATACAACACAAAGCCAAGGAAAAACCATGAGCAATGCCAGGGAAACAACACAAATCCATTATGGTTATCAACAAATATTCACATCATTACAGGTAATCAAATCCCAACTTATCCACATTGCACATTGTGACCATGCTGGTGTGGGGGCAAATCGATAGGGGCATGGTGGGAGCGGTGAGTCTGAGGAAAGGGGCGCTCTACTTGAAAACACATAAAAACAAAATAAACAGATAAAGGGAGTCGTCACTTGGTCTATTTAACGAAAAGACAAAGAAAACCGAAAAGAATGTGATGCAATGCAAAACAAACAAACAAAACACATTAAAAGAAATGACTCCAATGGCAATGGAAAACACATAGGTCATTGTGGGCATAGAAATGGGTAAAGACTCTTGTTACACATGGGGAAGGTGTTAGGCACCCTCATACGCCTGACGAATTGGTTTTTCTACCCTTTTCCACTTGTGTGTGGCAAATGCGAATGTGTTCTTGCTTGTGTCTAAGATAAATGTGTGCTACATGCCATGTGAAAGCAATCAAAATACAAGAAGTGCAAAACCATGCAGTCTAATGCTCAGCCACGCTATACGAGTTCTAGACCTACAGTTGATAAGAGCTCACCATAGTAAACATCCTTGCCCTAGAAATGAATATCAGAAATCAAAAGAACATGATGAAAACAATGCATGCCATGCTTAGGTCATTATGTTAGCACGAGTGCTATTTACTGTATGCCCTTGGGCGATATGAAATATCTAATGCATGGAAATTGGTTCTGGATATGATGTAGGCAATTGTGTCGATTACTGTTCACTCTTGAGCAATATGCAAGAAAACATGCATGAATGTCATTAACGTATGCCCAAGTGGGCATGATGCACAATGCTACACGGATGCAGGTAAAAATGAGGAAAACACCGATCAAATCTTATTAAATCAAGTTAAACATGAACATTGGTGAATATATGGCAAGACATGTGCAAACAGATAATATGCAAGGCCATGCAGAGGTTTATGTAAAATGTCAACATGCTCAAAACATGCATCATCTGGTAAACAAGTCAAACAGAGTGATTCTCCTGACGTCGCCTGTTACTATGGCGTCAGGTCTCGTCGTTGCTCTATTGGGCGACGAGGGGCATCGCCGCTCAGTTAGGTGGCACGTGCCCTAGACTGATCCAGTAGCCCAAATCCGTCTTGGACAGATCAGACGTTAAACAATCTAACTAAGCAATCAAGTTTCAGAGAAAACACCAACACTACTAGAAAAACAGGAAATCGCGAGGACATCCTCCCAATGTCCTCGCTAATGACCTTTGTGAGGACATTGCGAGGACAATAAGTCCTCACAAAATGCGTAATCGTTAAATTTCAATTGTGAGTAAATTTTCTAGCGAAATCCTCTTGAGAAATTTTGTGAGGACTTGGCAAGGACAAAAAGTCCTTGCAATGTCCTCGTTATTAGTCTCAATTTCCTCACAATGTCCACGCTATGTTCTCACAAAAATTTTAAAAAAAAATTTCAAAATAAATAATTGCGAGGACTTAGCGAGGAAAATGCCATTGCTAAGTCCTCGCAAGTTATAAAAAAAATTTAAAAAATTTAAAATTTTCTGTTAGACACATATTTCATATCAGCAACATAATAAAAATAAAGCCACAAAAATGAAGATAAAAGGAATGAAGAAAAGGAATGGCGTAAAAGCCATAAAAAACTTTACAATAGATTAATAAAAACAAGACATAATGAAGAAAATGAAGAGAAAAGGAATGGCGTAAAAGCCACAAAAAATAAAGCATAATCATTATGTGAATTAGAATCAAATTCTCTCTCAATGATATATGTGAAATCCTCAGGAGATGAAGTTCAAAAATCATCTGAATCAGCAGCCAACACAAGATTACTTTCATGAAGAAAAAAGGATGTAGCAAAAAAATCAGTTAAGACTTGTAGATGTAACCCTTGAAATAGTATGAAATTAATCGGAAACAAAACAAAAACTGTGAGTTAAGTTGGATGGTATTCACATTTACCTAGCTTTCTCTGGTAATAGATAGAAATGTGGAATGAACCCATATAATTAAAAACTTTTTTTATGGAAAGGGCAACATGCCACCAAAATGTGGTATTGACACATAATCAATCGATATACCTTCATCCAAGACAAGCAAACACCCTTGTGAATCCTTCCCGTTGGTGTGGGTCCATGTACTAGCGCACATGTAACATGAATTCTAGATGAGGCCAACCTGCAGAAGACAAGTCAGACTATTAAGCTACAATAACCAAAGAAAACATAGCTAATTAGGCAATTATTAAAATTGTGTTGACCTTGGAGAAGAAGAAAATGAATATTAAACAATAGAACATACATGGTTTATTGAATCTCAAAGTCAAGGCACTCAAGTCAGATATCTGGATTACCAAATCTCAAGTCGGTTAACAAATCAAAACTTCTTAGATAAACACCTTGGGTAGACCAAATGCGTCATGTAAGATATTTAGATTACCAAATCTCAAGTCGGTCAACCATCCCCTCTCTAGCTTTTCTACGGGCCTCCTTTGCCTACAAGTCAAGCAATCAAGATAACAACCGATCCTCCCAAATCAATGAAGCATAATGCAATCCTTTTGAAATCGAAATTACAACATTTTAAAATCAAAATTACATAAAATGCTCTTACCTTTATTCCAATTTCAAATTCCAACAAGATGGTAGGAATGGAAGCAAGAACTTGATCTTCTGTGTTTGTGTCAAATCCATGAGATAAATCATTCTGACCTATATCAAAGGTGTAGAGAGCTTGAGTGAAATACTCTTCTTGAGGAAGAATTTTTTTCATTTTGTTCCCTGAAAGAAGAAGAAAGACCATATTACTATTTCTTTTGCATAAATAATAATAAAATATGTGCATCACAACAAACACTGTTATGGTTTTAGCTGAAGGTCCTACTGGAAAACACAGTTGAGACTTAAGAAACTCAGGTTCCCACTGAATTGGTTCAGAATTATGAGCATCTAGAATCCAAAAGTGAATCGAAGAATACTGGAATTATTTTAACTAATTTATATAATATTGTGAGCAGATTTTGTGCCCCATATAATTCAATAATAGTTTAATCGAGCTGCTCCAGTCCATCATAACTATTTACAGTATAATCCAATCCGTTAAGATGTTCTTTCAGGTATATGCTATCAAAAGCAATACATTTTAATTTAATTGTAGCAATTGCAACATAATCCATATGAAGTTTGTCATCATGATCCATGTGGAAAAGGACACAGCAATCACAATGGCAATTGGCATTCTCCAACTAGTTTAATAAATTAGTTCAGCATAACAAGTAGGAAGGATTCTCCCGACATAGTTTAGAAAATTAAATAGAGAATCATATCTGAGAAGCACCTTAGTTCATACCTTGTGCCAACAACTCAATTACTCTGTCTTTGAAGTGAATGAACTAAGCCACCTGAATGCCAAGAGAGAAAGGACTGATAGCATTAGCTGCTGCTGGAAGAATCTTAGAACTGGCAGTAGCAAAATTACTGCCTCTTTGGAAGTTTGGAGCACCAAGTGAATCCAGATATGTATTAAGTGGCGGCAGTTCCATTGCATCCACTACATCAAAAACATGGAATTTCAAAAAAAAAAAAAAAAGCTCATGCACACTAAATATTATTATGACAATGATGGATTGCTTTCTCCCTAACACAGTAGAAATCGCTTAAATCCACAAGAAAAATTGCATTTAAATGCAACCATAATTCATTACACGAACTTCCGATGTATTTCCATAAATCTTATTCCCTCATTACTTAGACTTGGGTTTGAAATTTAGGCAATGGACTAGAGAGATCCTGGCATTAGCAGTGCTCATAGTGATGTCGCATAACTTATTTTAGGGAAGTTCCATACTTATAATTATATTCAGATTAAGATTTAAGGTTATCTTAGAGTATGAACAGTACATTTTCACAAAGAGAGGATCATCCAACCTCATGATCTGATTCAAAAATTAAACTTTTTTGTTCTATAACTAGCAATCAATTAGTTGCTTTAGTATAACCTGAGGTCACGGGCTGACTGCACATTGGACTCACAATTGCTTAACAAGTATCGTGCATGTTTGGTTTCACCCGTTTTTCATGTACATGTGACAGAAGAAACAATTGTTAACATGAGTGGGTTACTCTAGAACTGATGATTAGCATGCATCTAATTAAAGACTGCTATTTGAGAGCAAAATAAAGAAATAAAACCGATTATTAACTCAAGAAGTCGATTATCAGCCGGCCATCGTAAAACCTCCTCGTGGGGCCGCCGAAGTGGATTTGGCCGTAAGGCAGAAAAAGCTGCTTGCCCATCCTAGAGACTAGACCACTAGTGTTCGAATTAGAATCTCCAAAATTGAAGACTGCTAGGTTGCCAAAGTCCATTGCACCCACGACAGCCAACGCCAAGCATATCACCACCACCACCACCATAGTGGCTGCTCTGTTTGTTGGCACTCTCGATCACGATGTCACTACATTCAAATGCTCCAAATGGGGGGTTCTTTTACTAGATAGACAGCATTATTATACCAACTTAGGTTTTGCTTGTTTGAGATTGCACATAATCCAAAGCATGTAAAAAAAAATCAATGAAAGTGTCAGTGGATTGTGGGGGTACTTTGTCGAGTAGCAACATGTGATTGGGGGTTTTCTCCGTTGCATGACATAATTTCGAATGAACAAGGTCAAGATGTCGTGAACAACAGGTCCATTCACAAGGCTCCAGTTCCTATCCAACTGTGGTTGCTCATCTAGTCCAATGAAGACAACACGGTATTCAGGAACTCATCTTACCTCCATCTTGGAGAAGCTCTGCCATCGTCACTGTCGGAGAATGTAGAGAGAGGGAGAGACGAGGAGGCGGCAACAAACGGGAGGCGACGGCGAGCAGGAGGCAGCGATCAATGGGGACACACTGAGAGGGAGACTCGAGTGGGAGAGACGAGAGGGAGAGAGATGGCAGATGAAGAAAGGGGAAAGTGGCCCGTCAGTTGAAATTTTAGGGCGGATTTAGCGAGGACATAAAGCGAGGACATATCCTCGTTATTTACTCGCTAAATAAAAGACAAGAACATAGCGAGCATATATCCACGCTAAGTCCTTGTAAAATAATTGCGAGGACTAGTCCTCGTTATTACCACGCTATTTTTCCTCGTTATTTTTTTACGAGGATAAGTCCTCGTCATGTCCTCGCTAAATGTCCTTGTTAAATCTGTAATTTCTAGTAGTGCAATTTTAGTGGATTCAAATATTGACTTAATGATTTGATTGACCAGTGTTCGTTCAATCTTATGGGTTCCTATGGTAGGGGTGACATTGATCTCAGGGGTTATAAAGGGCACTCAATAGGATTTGGGCTCTTCGGTATCGCTCTTTGACCTTTGTTAGGGTCCACCAAGAGGACCTAGACTGTGGGTTTGTCTCTCTAAAGAGGGGCCCGTAACCCAGGATTCTGTCCTTATGGGTCAGTCCTAGTAAATCACAAAGCAATAAATAAACACAAAACAACAAGATATCAAGCATCTACTAGGGTTTGTTACAGACTTAGGGAGAAAGGTGAAGTCTGAAACAAGCTCCTAGGGAACCTTAGGTTCCCTAACCTGATAATTACAACCAAGCCAGAGTATGGATAGGAGACTTACACTAGCCTGGGTTCACTCTACTCAGTTCGTCAAACCAGATGGTGGATTCTAAAGAACTATACCCTTGCTGTCAAGAAAATAGTTTCCATCCTATCGGTGGATAGAAAACAGCCCTAGAAATCAATAAAAAGCCAAAACGACAGTGGACAAGAATATTATCATTTTTATTTATTCAGATCACTACTGCACGGCAGAGCCTACAGGAAAAAATGTACAGAAAATGATTTGTCACTCGTCTGATAGGCGCCTAATCTCATTGCCTATGGGTCTAGCGACGAGACCAGTCGCCTCTCGTTCTGGCGACTAGTGGTCGTCTTCCTCCTCTCGCATGCAGGGTTGCCCTAGGGTTGTAGGTCCTGTTATCTCTCTCCCTCTCTTTCTCTTGGACATTTGAATCTGAGGTTCTGGTAGAGGTTTGGTTTCTCTCCCTCTCTCCCTCTTTCTCTCTCTATCTTGTTGGAAGGTTGGGCTAGGGTTTTGACATGGAGAGTCTATTATTGTGTTGTTAAAGAGGACGATGGACCGAGGGCAGGAGGGAAGGCTGCGTGGGGTTTTGCAGGTTCATGGGGGACGTGGGCTGGTACGGTGAGAAGGAGGAGGATGAGGGGTTAAAAACATGCGAGGATGAGATAAAAACATGAAAATAACAACCATTTACACAAGTCCTACGAGGATGAGGGGTTATACCTGCATGGTGGACGATTTTTGACGTCTTCCGACAATGGTGACGGTTGTTGGACATGGAGGAAGGCTCAGGCTGCGATGGACGTCTCCCTCTCTCTCTCTTTTACTTGGAGGCTAGGGTTTGAAGGTGTTTCTCTCCTTTTGTTTCTTCATTGCTAGGGTTTTTCTCTCACTTTTCTTTTCTCTTCTACCTTTTCTCTATATTACATGAATCCCTCTTCTCTCCAAATTCTTCTCTACGTCCCAGCCTCTTCTCTCCCTTCAATGCTTCAATCCTGGGTTCTCTCATGTGGGGTAGGTTTATATAGGGTAGGGCTTTGCATGAAATCCTTTGGATGTGTTTTGGGTTTAAATGAGTGGTGGGGATTGACATTAGGGTTTTGGTTATGAATTTATGTTGGATTTGGTTTCAAGGGTTGAGATAGGTTTACATGGGTTTAGGGTTCAAGTTGAGCTTGTGGTATAGGCTTATTGTTTTGGGCTTGTATTTATTTTTATTTTTAGGTTTGGTTTGGATTTTGGTTTATTTTCATTTACTCTTTTAGGTGTGATTTAGGGTTGGTTTTGTCTTTGGGTTACTTTATGCTTTTAGGTTTAGGTTTCATATTTTAAGTTTACGTTTAGGTTTAACTTTGGTTTTGATTTTAGTCTATTTTTAGGTTTAAGCTTGACTTGGGTCTTAGTTTTGTTTATTTTTAGGTTTGTGTCTTAGTTTTAACTTTGTGGGTTGAAATGGGTTTATGGTTGGACTTATGGTGTTTGGGTTTGGGCTCAGGCTACTAGTTTGGGTTTTAGGACTGGTTTTGGCTTAGTTTTGGGTTTAAGGGTAAGGTTGGGTCCACTGCAGTCAAAGCGTTATCTTGGAGGTTTGCCGTAAAATCGGAGTGTCTACAAATGCCCCTTCCTAAGCAAGATCAAAGGAACCGAGACCAATGCTCAGGGTTGACAAGACACCCTGGCTAAGTCTGCTAGAGGGTGATACCTACTGTGGGGCCATGAGCGACTTATTCGGCGGATGCACCGAAAATCATCACTTGGTGCTCATGCATGATATTAATGCAAGGGTTGACATTGATGCAAGAAGATGGAGGATGCATGATGCATGAAATAGGCGACGAGTTAGTAACCCATCATCCCATGGAAGGGAGCATGATGAGCTATTCAGCTCACACTAAGAGAGGTCTAGATGGGATCATTAGCTTTGCCGCACGACAGGGCACGATAGATTGATGGCCTATTAGCCAGACAGTTTGGGGTATCAGCCTACAAGGAAAGTGGAGGCATGGCAATATATCAGACTTGTCGTCTGAGGGTAGACTGATGAAGGATGTCAACCGAACAGTTTGGGTCATCAGCTTGAAGATAGACAGGGACATTAGGCAAGGCTGTCAAGCTTACCAGTCGAGGGATGGGGTGTGATGAGAAGACAAATTCATCGGTCGAACAATTCAGGTTGTCAGCCTAAAAAGGGCATGGCAAGTTGACAGACCTACCGACTGGATATTTTAGGTTATCAGCCTAAAGAGGATGGGAACGATAAGTTGACGGACCTATCGACCGGATAGTTTAGGTTATCGGCCTAGTTGATAGTTTAGGTTATCAGCCTAAGTGATAGTTTAGGTTATCAGCCTCAATGATAGTTTAGGTTATCAGCCTCAATGATAGTTTAGGTTAGGTTATCAGCCTCAATGATAGTTTAGGTTATCAACCTCAGTGATAGTTTAGATTATCAGCCTCAGTGATAGTTTAGGTTATCAGCCTCAATGATAGTTTAGGTTATCAACCTCAGTGATAGTTTAGATTATCAGCCTCAGTGATAGTTTAGGTTATTAGGATATCAACCTCATGGATAGTTTAGAATATCAACCTAAGTGATAGTTTAGGTTATCAGCCTAATGGATAGTTTAGGATATCAACCTAGTGGATAGTTTAGGATATCAGCCTAGATGGATAGTTTAGGATATCAACCTAGTGGATACTTTAGGATATCAGCCTAGATGGATAGTTTAGGATATCAACTGAGTGGATAGTTTAGAATATCAGCCTAAGTGGATAGTTTCAGATATCAGCCTAATGGATAGGGAGGGGCATGAAGCCAACTGGATATCATCCGTCCGAAGTCGAGAGCCTGAAGCTAATAGAGAGTTTGGTGGATTTAGAAGTTACACTTGGTGTAACCATGCCGACGAGAATGGCAAAATATGCGAAAGTCGGCAAAGTCACGGTAAATATAAAAAATATGCAAATGCAGGAGTCGCCACCTAGTCTATTCAAATGGAAGACGAGGAAAACCATATAAAACATGCGAATTATGAAAAAACAATGGAAAAGGTCTTTGTAAACCAGAAATATGGGTAAGGATCCCTGTTACGTATGAGGAAGGTGTTAGGCACCCTCGTACTCCCGATAAATCGGTCTTCTATTGGTTTCTCAATTGCTTATGAAATGTCGGCTTTGCAGCCTTTGCTGTACGCCCGAAGGCGATATGCCATGCCATGCTAATGCGTGTGGTGTCTAAAATATAGGTGCATGATGTGTAGGGGCGTGTCCTAATGCTCAGAAGTATCACTCGTATCGCGGGACTAGTATTGATGCAAGAATAT